>CM046845.1:8017673-8264992 GCA_025618425.1 Heliocidaris tuberculata | reverse complement strand
CTAAACCGGTTCCGCGGCCCATATTATGAGATTTGACCCCTTAAAGTTAGTTAGACCATCCATGTCAAGTTCACAAAAAGCTTGTCAGCCTGAACGAAGCCGCCGAGTTGGGCCCCCAGAGCCCTTCCAAAATGGTCGATTTCAACCATTTAACATATGCGCCAAAAAAAAAAAAGTTTTTTCTCTAGTCTATATACATGTATATCCAGAGCACTTTGGGAATTGGGCTACAGCAGCAAAGCTTGGTTTAGGGGCAATTTGGTGTCTTTTTAGGAGCGTGTACACCCCCTTCCCGATGGAATATTTTTGTTGTTGTTGTTGTTGTTGTTGTTGTTGTTGTTGTTGTTGTTGTTGTTGTTGTTGTTGTTGTTGTTGTTGTTGTTGTTGTAATGTACACGTATACCTCTTCCGTCTGACAAATTTAGTCCATGGACTGGGAAATTAACCCCAATTTTTGAGGGGCCGACTGACAACCCATCCCACTTTGTCAGTTTTTGTGTTTTGGAAAGGTAGATGTATACAACTTCCTCCCAGCAATGTTTGGCGCATATGTTAGATGGGTTGAAAGCGACCCGACTTGGGGTCATTTTGAGGGGCTCGGGGGGGGGGGGACCCCAAGGATCTTCCTATTTAAAAAATTGGCTAATTTTTTTTTTTTCCTTTTGCCTACAAATCAAATCTTTTTTCCTGAAATTTTCAATCCCCTTAATACCATTTATAAACTTTGCCGACAGAAGTATTGGGTGGGTGGGATGTCACTCTATCCCCAAGCTCTATCGAATAATCGATGTTAGTGTCTTCCTCCCCACCAGCATGACCAGTAAATTGGAAATTCGGCTAAGTTCAGCCTACAGCTACTAAATTACTATATTGACTTAATTAAAAGTCGCCCCTTTTCCAGTTTTCTCACTAAAGTGCGACCCTTGTAGTAATGGGCGGGTTGTGACTAAGATTCCTCCCGGGACAGTGGCGCAAATCTATTATGAAATTTCGGGCGGATATTCGCCTCCAAAATTCTCTGACAAACAAAAAAAAAAAAAAAAAAAGGTTATTCAAAAAGGTGTGGGGGAATATTCCCCTCCCCTGTCCCCGCCCCCCCCCCCCCAGGATTTGCGCCCATGTCCCCGGAATTTATGTTTCGGGAGTGAACCCCAAAATTTCCTAATTACAAATTAGCCCCTCTTTCTAGGATCTTTTTTCGTTATCCTTCAAAGGGCAGTCGGTGCCTCAAGGGTCCGAGCTGGCTTATGCCTGTTTTCGACTCAATTTCGCACAACTGGCAAATAAAGCATGCATGCATGCCTTAAAAAGGAAAATAGGGGGGGGGGGCAAATCGGCCAGGCTCATTTCGCCATGTCCTAACCGCAGCGTCGACCTCGGTACGCTGCCCTTCTCTTCACTCTCAGCTAGTAATACTAGGAGCAGTTTGCGTCTTACGAATTGTCAACAATGATGCACTCACTGTGAAGAAGACCTTTCATATGATGAACATTTTTTAGATGGACAATATCTCAGATATATTTTCACAATACGACCTCACAAAACAATGCTAACCACAGGTGTGGGAGAAAAACCTTAAAAGGGAAGATATCAAGGTATTTGAGGGCCCATGTATATCTAGCCCAACGGAGCTTAATTTGAACGCTACTCTTTTCGTTTTGATTGAGAGTTTTGGAGAGATTCATAAGCTATTGATTTGTATGTTTGGAGATATTCAGGCCCTCTTGCATAAAAAGTTGCGATTAAACGCAACTCAAAAAATTAAACGCAAACTCGATGTTCAACAATGAATCAGGATCGCGTATTTGGGACTTGCGTTTAATTTTTTTGAGTTCCGTTTAATCGCAACTTTTTATGCAAGAGGGCCTGAATATCTCCAAACATACAAATCAATAGCTTATATATGCACCTCTCCAAAACTCTCAATCAAAACCGTTGACGAAAAGAGGCAAATCATTTCTGCCCGCTCGTTTCGCTCATTCGCCAATATGGCAGCTATTCAAAGTAAATCAACAACATGATCTACAATTATGAAGAAAATGAAGTAAAGAAACTTCTGTCGCCCTGAACCCCCGGGGGATATCAGTGCATAGTCTAATCATGTCTCGCCTTTTTTTAAAAATGCATTTATCCTTCCTGTCATGTCTTTACGCTCTATATGCAACTTACTATAATTATGGTCACTAATATACCCCTGTAGTATGCACATCGTGTGCTCTCTCCCTCTCTCTCTCTCTCTCTCTCTCTCTCTCTCTCTCCTCCTCCTCCTCCTCCTCTCCACCTCTCCTCTCTTTTTCTTTACTCTTCACATATGCAGCAACATTTACTATCCTTGTATTTTTCTCTTCCCTTGCTTTAATTTATGTTGTCTTATATTCTCTTTATTATGTTCACCATATACTATATACGTGTCGTAACAAGCTCTCAAATTATGGATTTATAATTGTATTATTATTCTGCCACTTTTTGGTAATCTATGTATATCTATATATTTTGTTTTTTGGGGGTCTATATATTTACATGTTTAAAAAAATACGTTTGCCATTATTTCGAGGGATCCACCAAGCTTTGCTTTTCAGTGGATCCCTCCATTTCCACAGGTTTAACTTTAAAAAAAAAATGCTATTATACTGGATGTCTATGTATATATTTTCTATTTTATCACTTTAAACCATGTAAAATGTATTTTGTTATTGAATATTGAATTGTATATTTGATTTCTTGTTAAAATCACTGTTCTGTTGGAAATGAAAATAAAACTGAAACTGAAACTGAGGGTGGTCGCTTACGGTATAGGAGGATGAGCAGCTTTAATGGGTCGTTTTTGCAACAAAACTGCATAACAGTTTTTCTTTTTAATCATTATAATATGGGTTATGATTTTGTGTTGGAAGTTCCCTACTTTATGGCCCCACTATAGATCTTTGGGTTACTATTTTCTTCAGAATGATAAGCCTAACTCACTCATATTCTAGCTTAAGCGCAAATCCCAGATGCAAAATAATTGAAATCATTTTGCTTTTGCATCCATAGTTCTAATGGGTACACTTTTCTGCAAAAATGGCAATATTAAAATGAGTATGGGTTTGGAGGCTACAATTGCACCCCGTCCAACCAGTCCAAACCACATAATTTGTCTTGCTTGATTGATTGACTATATGATGCATTGTACCCCCCCCCCCCTCTCCATCATGAAAACCAATGTCCAGATACGCCACTGCCGCCCCCAGCACTGTCTCTCTCTCTCTCTCTCTCTCTCTCTCTCTCTCTCTCTCTCTCTCTCTCTCTCCCTCTCTCTCTCTCTGTCTTCTTTCCCTCTCACCCTCCCCTGGCTTTTTTTTTTCTTAATGTCCTACAATTTCTTCCTCTCTTCATTTCAACTTCCTTTTTCTATTTTCTTTTTTCTTTTCTCCTTTCACATTTGATTTGATTTTTATTTGATTTGATTAAGTATTATTCACAGGGTTGCCCCATCAGTAAACGAAATACCGCATTCTTCCTGGGGCTGGGGGCCCCGTATAAAGATCAACATACATTCAAATGACAATGACCAGGGGCGGCGGAGTTTCTTTCAAAGGGGGAAGGGGCACCAGACAAAAAGGGCACTTTTTAGAAAGAAAAAAAAAAGGGCACCTACAAAGGGTGAACATAAAGCAAAAACAGGGACCATTTTGTGACATTGGTATTACCCTACAGTCTGAATAATACATACTCAACTTCATCTTCTTCCTTTTTATTGTGGTTCTGGACATTGCTTCAGCTTCCCCAATCAGTAGTTGTGTGTAATGGTCTAATGATTCATGTGCGAGCGAGCTTTTCAGACTTTTTTCCTAATGCTGAAGTCCTTGGGTTGTGCATTATTTACAGCAACATAATGAAAATGACAGCAGCAAAGTAATATGGAGGCAATGCCTATACTGATCTTTTAATTTGCACATTAACCCCGTCTCTTTTCTTTAGGATTACCATGATTACATCGATATCATCATACTTTATGCTACTGCTTGATTTCATTATATACTTTTAGTACTATAAGAGCGAGCGAGCGTAGCGAGCGAGTTTGGGAAAAATTTAAAGAAAATATTGCCCTTATACTTGGTGTAAATTATGGGCACATTCACTCCACTGCCTTACATTGTAGTTGTAGTATATGGGTATCTGTTACTATATAAAGCCGCACCTATTCTCTGAAGCTAGATATGCCTCTTTTTGTGAGAAACAGTGGGAAAATATAAGTAAAGGGGGCACTTATCAGAAGAGGAAAGGGCGCTTGTCAGAGGTAGAAAGGGGCACTTATAAGATATGAAAAGGGGCATTTATGAGAAAAGGGAAAGGGCTCATATTAAATAGGACAAGGGCACTTATCAGAAGTAAAGAGCGGCACTTATCAGATTTGAAAATGGGCAAGGGGAAAATAGGTACTTATTAGAAGGGAAAGGGGGCACCTATCAGAATTAAAAATGCACTTATCAAGGGAGGAAAGGGCACATATTAGGGAGAAAGGGGGACAATCATTATATTTGAAAAGGGGCACTTATTAGAAGGAAAAAAGAGCACTTATAAGAAATAAAAATAGGCACCTATCAGAAGTAAAATTGCATTTATCAGAAGGAGAAAAAGGCACTTATTAGAGAGAAGGATCCAACTATCAGATGTGAAAAGGGGCACTTATCAGAAGGAGAAAAAAGGGGCACTTATCAGCTAGAAGGGTGAAAGGGCACTTATTAGAAAGGAAAGGGTGCACTTTTAAAAGTAAAGAGGACACTTATCAGAGAGAAAGGGTGCATTTTTCAGAAATAAAAAGGGCAATTTGGGTTTTTTTCGAAAAGTGGGGGGCACTGTGCCCCCTGCCCCCCCCCCCCCGGCTCGTCGCTCCTGCCTGACAATGACATAGAACATAATACAAGATTAACAAATAGGGTGTCATATATATATATATATATATATATACATGTACTCATGAGAATTATGAGATACAATTTCAGATATTATTTCATTTTTAGAAGAAAAGCGATGACAAGTCCAAGCTGCGCTGTTGAAGCACTGAGCCTAGCCTAGCCTGAGGTCATCGCACTTTGTCCCAGGCAAAACGCAAACATGGCTTCCGTGAAATCAGACATCCTGCAGTTTTCTGCTCCAAACAGCTCATCGGATCCCGCAGATCGGTCAGTCCTGATCGTCGGTCAGCTGCCAAACTTGGTGAAGGTTCCCTATGACACCGTTAAGACTAAGTTGCAGCCTCGAGTCAATGAAGAGGTAATGATATAAGCCTTAATTGAATTGGGATAAATTAGTTCCTGAATCGAAAGTCAGCCCCACACCTTATATTTTGTGTCTGTTGTCTTGTTGATTGTGTTCACAGTTCACATGGTTCAAGTGATGTAGATCTATTTTTCTTTCTTTTTTTTAACTTGAAAAGTGCAAGAATTTGACAGGACAGATATGTTTATGATTTCTTTTTTCGTTTTGTGGACTGATGGTCATGGATGATAAGTCTAATCAGATTCTAGAGAAATAAATGGAGAGAACATTGAGTTTTTGAGAAGGAGATGGAGGAGAGAGAGAAAGAGACTCAGAGAGAGCGAGAAAACAACGAAAAAAGAAGGGGGGGGGGGGTAGCCTCGAAGGCTCTTTGAAGAGTAAAAATAAAAAAAGCTGACACTACTCTTCACAGAGCCTGGTTTTTTAAATCTCGCTCTGCAATGGAGCAGCCATTTTAGAGTCTAAAGAACCTGAAAATCACCTTTAGTTTTACTGTGAGCCAGCTTCTCTCATCTCCTCTTCATCGTAGCTTTTGAATATTAAAAACCCCATTTTGTACCCTAGAATTAAAAAATATCGAATAACAAAATGTGAAATATTAATTTTAATGGTTACCGGTAGTCCAAACGACGCCCCGAAAAAGCCTTCGCAGCCCCGAAAAAGCCTTCGCAGCTTCGCTGCACTCGTAGACCCGGAAGTGTCCCGTAATGTCATCGACCTACAGTCACTCACGCAATTTTCAGATCCACCATACGTTCGACAAGACTGCTACGAGCGCGAGACGCGCCCGGTCAGAATACGTGCGAGGCCCTATGGCGAGGCCCTCGCGCTCGTAGCGGTCTTGTCTAACATATGGTGGATCTGAAAGTTGCGAGAGTGACTGACTGAGGGTCAATGACATTACGGGACACTTCCGGGTCTACGAGCGCAGCGAAGCTGCGAAGGCTTTTTCGGGGTGTCGTTCGGACTATCGGTAACCATTAAAATTAATATTTCACATTTTGTTTTCGATATTTTTCAATTCTAGGGTAAAAAAATAGGTTTTAATATTCTAAAGCTATGGACGGTGAAGAGGAGATGAGAGAAGCTGGCTCACGGTAAAGGTGATTTTCAGAAGTTCCTTTAGACTCTAAAAATGGCTGCTATATTGCAGAGCGAGATTAAAACCCAGGCTCTGTGAAGAGTAGCGTCAGCTTTTTTTTTTTTTTTACTCTTCAAAGAGCCTTCCAGGCTGGGGGGGGGGGGGGTTTGGGACACAATTATGGTTCTTTTTAGGACTTTAAAAGGGATTATTTTTTAAGTGAAAAGTAGAAAGATATGTACAAAGGGACACTCATCAGAAACCTTACAGAAGGGAAAAGCAGCAGCTATCAGAAGCTAGAGGGGCACTCGTCCCCCCCCCCAAAAAAAAAAAGAAAGAAGGGCACCCATCAGGTACTTATATGTACAAGCTTATCTGAAGATAAGCTTGTACTCCATAAAAGCTTTTACGGGTGAATAGGCTTCAATAGCTTTTTGCCGTGTATCAGCGGGCCTTTTTCCAGTCTAGAACATTCATACATGAGAGGAAAAAATATTATTTATAATTTCACTTTCAACTCTGAAACCTCAAATTTGTAGTATAGTAGGAGTTGAGGAGTCCCTGAATCAGGTAATCTGGCAAATTTAAGAAAATTAATCTTGCTTAGAGCAATTTTGTTGTCTGTTTTTGACTGCTGCAGCAGTGAATGTTGGACACAGTCCCCCATAGGCAAGGGCCTATGAGTGCCATCAAAACCTGGCAATTTAGGATGCTTAAAAATCAGCTCCCACCCCTCCCCCCCCTTCCCTGGGAGTGCTGCATTTGCAGACAGTATTCAGTTGAATTTCATTTGTTTCTTTTTTTTCTAACCATCCTCAAAATGAAACGTTAAGTCGTCGTCTCTCTTCGCTAACCATCTTCATAATGAAACCTTGCTTTCAGTCCTACAGAATGGCACTGGGCTGCCTCAGCCCCTCACCAACAGACAGTGTCTCTCTGTGGTTCAACAATGCAACTCTTGCTGCTCTCCCGATGAAGTCCAGCAGGCACAATGCGCCATCCCGCTGCCATGTTCTCACCAAACTGGTCCGTAGCTGTCTTACAGGAAGTGGCAATGAATGCATTGTGGTAGGTTCAAAGTAACTTATGATCAGACACAATCGTACTACAATATTTCGGGAAAATTGCTGAAAAGATAATAGCAGAACCCTGAATCATGTATTTAAAAGAGCAAGTTTGGTGATGAGTGTCTGAATGGCTGTTTTTGATCAACTTGAAATCTGGTAATGATCAGGGATGCCACTTTTCAGACAAAAGTAGGAATTCCTACTTTTTCACCATATTTTTAGCCATAGAAAACCACTTTTTACGTACAAAAGGGCCCACTCTAGATGAGTTTTCCTACTTTTTTATCAATTCTAAGTGGCATCCCTGAATGATGGAAATAAATTCTCACACAATCAAATTAAACTTATATAGACTTCAAATAAATGATATCTGCTGCATGCAATTCCATTTTAACAGAAGTTAAGGTTAGATATAAGCATTTTTGTTTTACTCTTGTCAAGTTTGAAGAACAGTTTGGCCGTAAACATCCCTTACAAAACGAACAGAGTGACCGAAATGCTTGAGACAGAATGAATTATAAAAGATACATGCTTGCACCAATACTGTATCATCAGAAGTCAAAAAGTGATGTTTCAGATTTGAAAAGTCTTGTATTTTCTGAATGATGCTGAGAGCACCATAATACACGATACTTGTAGATGTACTTAGTGTATTTCAGCCCATGGAACTTATGTTTACAAGTGATTTATCATCATTACCATTATCAATCTGTTCCATTCTTCAATAGGTTGCCAGCGAACGAGCTCATGTTTTTGCCCTTGGCTGTTCCATCGCGAGAGCCTTCCCACTCTACTCTCGCAAAGCAGGGGCCAGAAAGCAGACCCACCGTGTGGTCACAGTAGAGTTTGTCATCACCGACAGCAATAACGCTTCTCTTACAGAAGAGGAGGTGGCGACCCTAGACTTTGCGGCCCAGTCGATCCGTGACTCCGCTCGTATTGTGGACATGCCTTGCAATGAAATGAACACAATGCACTTTGTACAAGTAAGGTCATTACTTTATCTGAACTCCCAACATCTTCAGTGAAATATTCTGTTGTCACTTTTTTTGTACATCATTCTCCTTCCAAGCAAAAGAGTTTGGTACTTCACTAAATTTCATTTTCAGATAGAATTCCAGAACTTTATTTACTCTTTGTCCCTAGGATACATGCTTCATAAATATTTTACAAAATAATGATGTGCTAGAAATCCTAGAAAATTAAAACTAGAAATGTTGGCCCGAATTCACAAAGGAGGTTTAAACCATGGCAAGGTTTAAACCTCCGTATTAAAGCGTACTAAAATAAGCGTAAATAAGCGCAAATTGCCCATGCGCGCACTCAAAGAAAATAAATGATTGGAGCGGATTCAGTGCGCACTTACGCTTAAAAAACCCAGGAGGGGGTTTAAACCATGGTTTAAACCAAACTTCCTTTGTGAATTCGGGCCGTTGTTTTTCAAAAAAGTTGTCATAGGTGTATAAAGATATGAGAAAATTAAGGGACTATATTGTTACAGCTTTCATTCTTAACATTATTGTCCATTACAGTTAAGGAAAATATTCAATATCCATGATGTAGTTTCTATGCCAGAGTTGTTATGAGTGCGTAGACAAAACTGACTTTGGCTCTTCCACTGTTGCCTTAGCGTACAAGATTTGTAAAAATGGCGATGTCTCCCCCATCCCATCATCTCCTTAATGTTCCATTTTCATCTACAGGAAATCGAGAGAGTTGGGCAAGCTCTAGGCATCACTCCTCTCGTCATTCAAGGGGAGGAGCTCAAGCAGAAAGGATTTGGAGGTATGACTTTCTTTTTGGGCAAGTCCAGTGTATTTGGTATTTCAGCATCCCGTACATTCCAGTGTATTGTGGAGTTCAACATAAAATGACATTAAAGCTCATGTACAGTATTGGTAGCAAAAGGGAAATTGGAAAGAAATGTGTTAAATATAGTCTCATGTTGTTCTCCTTGTATCAAAAGATATTTGTAAGAGATCATTTGTTATTCCATCTATGATTTCTGGTAAATTTCAGTGTAAATATCTCTGTAAGGAACACTCGATCACTGCCTATGCTAGGACCTTTCCACCCCGACGGCTCCCCGCACTGCAATCTTGGGGCTTTGCATAGAGACAATGTGTCACTGTGTGTAGCTACTCCTTGGTTTTACATGTGTGTGTATAGTGTAACGCACATGCTACCTTTGTTGGGAGTTTACGTGCCTGTCCTGGCATATAAATTAGTTTTTGCCTCTTATTTGTTTAATATTAAACTTTAGGAGGCGAAGTCTTCACAGTGTCTTAGTATTGCTAGTATCTTGCTATTTATCAACAAAAATCAAAGAAACGTGACGAAAAGTTTTTGAGGGCTTACCAAAACTTTACATTACCTTTAAACGTGTTGTTTCACTTTATATTTCATCTGATCAAAGCTGTAGTAGGGTTATCCATCCAATACAGTTATCAGATATACTCAAACCTTAGATATGGTCAGTAATGTATGGGACAAAATAGCTTGAGCTTGCACTTTAATTAGGAATTAGCATAGAAATGCATCCAAGAGAAGATTTGGGCCTGGGAAGACCATAAGTGTGCTTAGGTCTTGAGGAACTGTTGATGTGGAAGCTGCAGAAAAATGTCTTATACTTGTTTTATTGGTATCTAAACTCTTAGCATGATAAATGTACTATCTCTTAGTTTTTATTTATATGTATATGTGCTTTGAAGTAAGAAGTAAGTTTTAGGATGATTTTTTTTACAAAAACAAAGTGCATTAAACTTTCTGTTAACTGCCTTAATCAAATAAGAATGGCTAGGCAGTTCCTTTCAAAATAAACAAAGTCCTTCAATCATTGACATTTACATGCAAGCATTGCATTAGGAAATAACTCCAAGGATATGCATAGGAAAATTCAAGTTTATATACACTCTGATTTTACGAATTTCAGTTATCCTAAAGACCTAGAAAAGCAGATGCTTCCTCGCTTTGAATTGCTTCCTCTCTGATCCTGACAGGTATATATGGTGTAGGTAAAGCCGCAGCCAATCCTCCAGCGTTTGCTGTCCTAAGCCACACACCACCCAACGCATCTCAGACGATTGCTTGGGTGGGCAAGGGCATCGTCTACGATACTGGCGGACTCTCCATCAAGGGAAAGGTGGGTATTATATAGTTCAAAGAGAACCTGAAGAGAGCCAATTCTCTAGTAACCATTGTTGCATATTTGCACCATAAAACACTGTTTACAATGAAAAATTATTTTACCGCTGTTGTGCAATGCAGCTCCATCTCCTGTTGATGCACATGTATACCTTTGGAAAGCTACCAGGTACCCATTTACATCATATTAGTTGTAGATGTTGATTGATTTATTGCCAAAGGACATTTAGTGGGATGCAAAACACAAGCCACTTGATCCACTGTCCAGAGACATATCCACTAGACTACAACACCATTACATGAACAAATATTTTATAGGAAGAAAAAGTTGGCTCAAGAGTCAAACTATCAACTCAGTTATTTGCTTATCTTGTTTGTTATGACTAACTTAAAATCAAGAGCAAATATCACCTGATCCAGGGGATAGAATCATCACTGCTGCAGCTCCAGGGTGTAGCCCTAAGCCACAATACAGACTGAGAGCCTTAGAGGATCCAGACATTTTTTTAACCATTTACCTTCGAAACTGGGGGTGGGGGGGGGGGGGGGGGGGGGGTGTAGTGTCACCCATGTTTATGATTAATTTTTTGTTGTCTTTCATGGTTTCCTCCCCTCTCTCTCTCTCTCTCTTTTAGACTGCCATGCCTGGTATGAAGCGAGACTGTGGTGGCGCTGCAGCCATTTTAGGTGCATTCTATGCAGCTGTTAAAACAGTAAGTCTCAAATGTACTTTGACATTTTTAACAATTGAGAATGCGATTGCACCTATATGGTCAAGAATAGTGTTGATCTTCTGCAGTATTTTTTTTCAGAGATTTGGGGATTGTAATAGTTGAAGAAAAAGGGAATTTGCAAATGATATTGTTATTACATGTGTAGGTGTAGTCCATTGTATACCCTATCATCATTAGGAGCTTTATCTAATAATATGGAATATAGTAATGGTACGGATGTGGAGTATCAGCAAATGAGTGAATACATAAACAATCTTCAACCCAACCTCACAGTGAAGGAAGGACCATTGTTGTCTATTCTCATAGTATCTTTTTAAAAAAGCATATCTTTTACAACTTCGTAGTGATTAAAAAAAGTATGAGCATAGTATTTTATAATTATTTCATACTGTCCATTCATCCCAGATATTCACTTTTACTTTGAACAGCTTGTTTCAGCTTCTTGATATCTCTATAAATGTGCTCTGTTTTCAGGGTTTTCAAGACAACCTTCATGCCTTATTCTGCCTGGCTGAGAATGCTGTAGGTCCAGATGCCACAAGACCCGACGATGTACATATCATGTACTCTGGAAGGTAGTCTGATACTACAGATATTTTTATTGAATAGGCAATCGCTTTCTCCCTCAGAGAGGATAGTTTAACTTATTGTATGGAAACTTTATTATTGAAGTAGATGCCAGTTTCAAAGGAAACTTTCCATCCATTTTTGCAGCATACTTATGATACTTATGATTTTTTCCAATACACAATAGGCTAGCTACTTTATCGATTTATATATTTTTAATAAGAGAAAACATCCTTTTCTCGGGCTAATCAGATGAATACCAGTCTTCTCTTTGCCCTAAGATATCAACTTTTTAAAGAATTTCATTCCCAGATATGCAAATGTACACAGACTAATATTTCATCAAACGCAGTAATATATTGTGTTCAAAATGACTCCTATTTAGGGATTTGTCATTGTTTATTATTCCTGGGGCCAGTTGCACAAAACTTGCGTTTAATCGCAAATCCTAAAAATCAAACGCAAGTCCTAAATGCGCACTTCTGATTAGCTGAAAATAAAGTTGCGTTTGATTTTCCTGAGTTGTGTTCAAACGCAAGTTTTATGCAACGGGCCCCTGAACCATGTTTTCTATGATTTATTTGACTGTTTAGGTCAGTTGAAATCAACAATACAGACGCTGAAGGAAGATTAGTACTAGCAGATGGGGTGAGTGATCGAAAGTGTAAAAGGATTTTCTTTAAACTATTATTTTAAAAGATGGTACGGGTTTCACTTTGATAGCATCGAAATGGAAATGCCCTACCATCTGTTAGTGAACACCAAGTCAGCTCATTTCATGAATATACAGTGGTGTATACAGAAGTTAATAAACAGGAGGTGGGGTCCCCTCCACAGGTCAGGGGTACATGGAATGTATGTGGGCAACTCTGTGTATAGACATGATGCAAGTAGTATTGATATCTATATGCCAGCCCTTTTTTTAAGCCCTCAGGAGGGCAAGGCAGTTTTTTTTAGGGCACATGAAAAATCGCCTTGGAATTTCACCAAAAATTAAGGGCACCTAGGCAATTTCTAAAATTTTAAAGGGCACCTACATGTAGGCAATTTCTAAAATTTTGAAGGGCACCTAGGCAATTTCGAAATTTTGTAAAGGGCACCACCGCAAAACCCAACAAAAGTGTCTGCACTTGTGAAAAGGTACTTTTTCATCCTCAAAATATTCAAAACAAAAGCAAAAACAACAGTTTACCATGACAGAAAGTATTTATTGTTCAAAAACATTTACCATTTTACCTGTTAGCATGGTTATTCATTGATTTCTGTCTAGGCAATCAAGTCAGTCATCAAGACTGTTTCACAGAGTTATACGGTTCATATTACCAGGTACAGCAAGGCCTCATGAGCTTGGCTGGCTAACTTTCTTTTAGAAAGAACCCGAGTCCTGAGATCAGAAAAAAAAAGTCTTCCTTAAATGCGATTGATTTTCTCTGATGATTGCACAAGTCGGGATCAAGTTCTTATGATGCCCATAATACTGTACTTGGCTGACAAGTGTGACAACCACTCCTTTTGGATCATGTCTGCTCTAGCTGGTTCACACCCTTGACTCTGCAAGAAAGGGCTGAAGTGCTCAATGAATGTACTTCCTCAACACCGGAGTTTTGCAGACACTCCTTGTAAAATGCATATTTGAAGAGTATCTGGCACATGATATTCACTTCTCCGTACACTCAATTGCGCAAACCTCCCAAATATGACACACTTCTAAAACGATCCCATTAGCTGCCTGGGGCTCAACTCAAAAGATCACACATAATATTCACTTCTCTGTACACTTTATAGCGCAAGCCTCTCACATGTCATTCACTTCTAAGACGATCCCATGATTGCATGTGTACATGCACAATACAGGAACCCCGAACAGCTGTTTGGCATTGCCGATTGTGAAAGAAGTAAAATCATGGTGAGACCTCGGGATTTTAGGGCATTTTAGCCTCTCGATTTTAGGCAATTTAGGGCATTTTAGCCTCGGGATTTTAGGGCACTTTAGCTTTGAAAGGATATCGGGCACCGACGGCGATTCAAAAAAAGGGCACGGCAGTGAACCGCTGTCGGTGATAGGCACATTTGAGGGGGCAGCATGGCAGGTGAGTCGGGCACCGACGGCGATCGCCACCGGTGCCGTCGGTTAACACAAGGGCTGCTATATACTAGGTTTCAAACAGATAAGTTTTAGCTGACTCTGCCCTGTACTGAATGTGCTAGTATCAACATTATTGTAATCATCATCATCATCATCATCATTATCATCATTCCTATCATATTTATAATCATTATTAATAATGTCATCGTCATCATCCTCATCAACACAATCATCATCATCCTCATCATCATCATTAACATCCTTTTTATCCACATTCTCATTAAGAACATCGTCATCCTCATCATCATGAACATCATCATCATCATCATCATCATTACCATTAATCATCCTCCTCCTCCTCATTATCGTCAAGCTCATCATCATCATCACCATCCTCATCATCTTCACCGTCATCTTTATCATCTCCATCATCATTATCATCATCTTCATTCGTGACTGCCATACAAATTTTCAATAAATATACCATACCATTCTATAAAATCATTATCATCATGTTCATCATAATCTTCATGTCAGCATAGTCCCCATCATCATCAATATCATCAAAAGAATCATTACGATTACACGCATAACTATTCTTGTTATTGACTTGCATCTTGTAGGTATCCTATGCAGCAAGAGATCTGAAGGCTGATATCATCGTGGATATGGCCACACTGACCGGTGCCCAGGGGATCTCAACAGGGAAGTACCATGCTGGACTCCTAACCAATAATGAAGACTGGGAGATAGCATCAATGAAGGCTGGTAAGACCAACTCGATGCTACGATTCTTATTTATTTCCATATTCAAATTCAAAAGATAAAAACAACATGAAAAATACAAGCATGATAAAAATATATCTTGTGATGATTGACAAGGATTGACAATAAAAAAAAAATCATGTGTGGGATGTGTCATCGTCAGTAAATCTAGTGGAGATGCAAACTTTTTTATATTCATAATAAATTCACATATTCGTGCATGGTTAGAATTACATGTACTCTATGATTAATGCAAAAAAGAATGTCATTGAGCTACTGTATAAGCCATAAATTTTGCGGCCATAAATTTTCGGGAATAGGACTAGCCAGACTATTTCACGAGTGGTTGAATTCGCGATCGGGAAATTCTCAGATGTACAAACAGCAAGGATGATGTACTTTTACAAAGCTAAGTTGTGAATTTCTGAGCAGGAGACAACAAATTCAATGGACTACTTATGTTGGCAATATTTTATGATGTTGTTAAATTCTCAACCCACTCACGATTTGTGAAATTCGCAAAAATAGAAATATGTGTTGTATACAGTATTCTGCTTCCATGAGGCGTAACAATTGTTTCATGTTTGACTTGTTGATTATGACATGCAAGGGAAGGAACTAAGGAAAAGTAAATAGATAAAGAGTTATTAACTTCTGTAAAAGTTAGGTTAATAAAGATCATTATTTACATGTCATAGTAAAAAAACAAAAGAAAATCTTTTCTTTTGTTTTTTAAGATGGATTCCTGAATTCACTCGAACGAAATGTTGCTTGTTTTTCAGGTCGTAGCACTGGTGACTTGGTGTTCCCTCTAGTATATTGCCCAGAGCTTCACTTTAGTGAGTTTGGTAGTGCAGTAGCAGACATGAAGAACTCTGTAGCGGTAAGTCAAGGCTTTAGAACCATTCTTATACTACCAACACTTAAGTGTGGTACTCTGATTGTGAAAAAAAAATGTGATTCAGCTGTGAAGTTTTAATGAAAAGGGCGTAAAATAGTTGGGTTTTTTTTGCTGTTGAAAAGGGGTAGTCAATAAGTGAAAAAGTGTGGTACTACCAACACTTAAATGTGGTACTCTGATTGTGAAAAAAAAATGTGATTTAGCTGTGAAGTTTTAATGAAAAGGGCATAAAATAGTTGGTTTTGTTTGCTGTTGAAAAGGGGTAGTCAATAAGTGAAAAAGTGTGGTACTACCAACACTTAAGTGTGGTACTCTGATTGTGAAAAAATATGTTATTTAGCTGTGAAGTTTCAATGAAAAGGGTGTAAAATAGTGAGGTTTTTATGCCTCCGCCCACCGAAGGTGGTGCTGGAGGCATTATGTTTTCGGGTTGTCCGTCCATCCATCTGTCCGTCCCGCTTTCTCGTTCTAGTGATAACTCAAGAACCACATGAGGTATGAACTTCAAACTTGGTGCTAGTATGTATCACCATAGGAAGACGATCTAATTAGATTTGGGGGTACGTAGGTCAAAGGTCAAAGGTCACAGGTAAATTTCTGAAATTGCAGGTGTTAGCCTTGTTAACGCGATATCTCAAGAACCATTTGAGGTATCAACTTCAAACTTGGAACTAGTATGCATCACCATAATGAGACGAACTGATTAGATTTTTGTTTACGTAGGTCAAAGGTGACAGGTCATAGAGGTCATTATACAGGTGCATGTGAAATTAATGTTTTTTTACCTTTGTTAACACCATATCTCAACTATTTTGTATTCATGACGAGGAGGAGATAAAGTGATCAGACTTTTGGGTTATAAGGTGTAAGGTCAAATATCAAAGAGGTCAATCAACATGTAATTAGAGGCTTTTTATTCTGGTTATCACAATATTTCAAGACCAGTAGGCAGTTTGAGCCATCAACTGAATTTAGGCGGAGGCATATAGGAGATGCAGTCGCATTCATCTTGTTTGCTGTTGAAAAGGGGTATTCATTAAGTGAAAAAGTTGTACAGTAGGCATTGTTTTGCTGTTGAAAAGAGATAGACAACAATAAGCTGGTTCTTTTGTTAACCTAACCCCTCTATTGACCATGAGATCCTGGAGATTAACAGTAGAAGAATCCTTCCGGGGCCAGGGGGACAGGAAGTCTGCTATTGTGAAGACTATTTCACAACTTAACCATCCCAAATCCACCCTGACCTCACAGCTTATTCCCATCTCTCTCACTGCTTAACGACAGGTTATTCACAACAGAAGCAAGATGAAAGAAAACCACTCCAAAACACCGACTTTTGTACACATTTTTCACAGCAAAATCATATGCATTTTCGCAGTCAGAGTACTGCACTTAGGTGCTGAACCGACTCCAAACTGACCAAGAATTTACAAAATATTGGCCATTCAGTTAATGTTAGCTTTTGTTTGGTTTATTGTCAGTCTCACCAGTGTGATTGATGTATGCAAGGGGATATAGAATCATTTAATTTCACAGGTACATGTATTTGAATTTTTAATTTGATTTTTCACTGTTTGAATAATCAAGGCCACAAAATCTGTGTATATCAGTAATTAATTCAGAACCCAACAATTGTCATTGTGTGTTGTAGCTGTCATTGTTGCCAACCTTTTGCTGTCCAGTGTCATTAATGATTCATGATTGTTATGGGTTAAAATACTTCTGGAATTTCAGCTGTGATGCACAATGGCAATTGGTGTATTCTGAATTAATTACTGATGCACACAGATTTTGCAGGTTTGATTTTTCAAAAATTGAAATATCTAATTATATATATTTAGAGTAACATTTTTAAAGAAATGTATTCAGAGAAATATGAAACTTCCTCCCAATAAATATTACATCCTTCAACTTTACTATGTAAAAACATTAGTCTGATACGGGGTATAATTTTTGAGTTATTAATGTTTCAAAGTGTGCACTGTTTTTTTTAACACCTAGTAGTTTCAACCGTTCAAGAGAGATAGTAACTTCTTGAACTGCTGCTGGAATCACAAAATCACGTCAGACAATTAATCAATTTGAGAAGTTTGGGATTTCTCATACAACAAAAGAAAAAAAATTAACACACTACTGAAATGATAAACCCTTTTTTTGTGTGTGTCTAATACCTTCTACTCATTTTGCAGCCCAAAATATGCTTTTTCAAGCATCTTAACGTAGATCTATGCATAGTTCTAAAAGTGTATTTTGAAGAAAAAAAAAAAGTTAAATATTACAATGTACCTTTAAATGGCTGAGAACTATTGGAACCAGCTGCCAGCTCCCAGACAGCTGTCCAAAGTTCACATCCAAAAAGAGACAATTTCAGTTTCATTGTTATGGCTCTGTTCGAGCAGTCATTCTTGTCGTTACCGAGCGTGTTTCCTGTATCCTTGTCTGTCATGTGATTATAAAGACGTTGCCAACTCACTCATGTGAACCGTGATTTTTGAGCTGCCACAGGAAAATGGAAACCTTTCTAATCAACATAAAATTTGGTGGTTTGTCTCTACTGTGAAATTTTGTAGGGAAGAAATGAATTAAACCATCGTGGCTGAGGCTCGTAAAATTAAATGCTACCAAGAAGGAAGTTTTGAGAATTTTAAAGAATGGACACTCTAAGATGTTAGAGGGCTTCCGTGAATAAAGGTTAACCTGTATTCAGTGGCGCAAATCCATTTTGAAATTTGGGGGGGACATTCGCCTCCAAAATGCTCTGACAAGCAAAAAAAAAAAAAAAAGGGTTATTCAACAAGGTGGGGGGGGGGACATTTGCCTCCAAAATTCTCTGACAAGCAAAAAAAGCTCACAAACCATTTTTCACCTTTACCAAAACTTAATCTTCCTTTTAAAACAAAAAAAAATAAACTGGAGATGTTTCAAAAATTGTTTGATAAAGAAGGAAAATAATCTAATTTTTCATACATATACAATCCTTGTAAAGTCTCCCTAATTCCCAATAGTGTAAAAATATGTACATGTAGTAATCTTTTTTGTCCTCCTTTTTTTCTTTTTTTCTTTTTTTAATAGATTTTCAAGATATTTTTCCGTTCATCCTTTTGTTTTTGTTTGTTGTTGTTGTTTTTAGGATCGTGGTAATGCTCAGAGTTCCTGTGCAGGTCTCTTCATTGGTTCTCACATTGGCTTTGACTTTGGTGGAGTCTGGATCCATTTTGATATTGCTTCACCAAGTTACTCAGTAAGTCTTCTACTTTTGCAATTGGTACTAATCAAATTCTACTTTCAAAGTAAAATTGGCAATGAGACCTAAAGAATCCTTTTACCACATCCTACATCATATTAAGATTAATTAATTTGAGACTCCCATATTTGCTCCTTATGGCTTTTATGGATTCATAAGTTTCTTCTTATTTATTTTTTCCTTAAAGTCTGTTTACCTTATTTCTTGCTTTTTATTTTAACTCAAAGCAATGTGCCACTAAATTTAGATTCACCTTTAAATGTATTATAAAGCATTTTAGATAAGAGACAGAAGTGTTTGAACAGTGCTACTTTAACTTTAAAGAACTTTAAAAGACTTGTAAGTTGAAGCTGAGTGGGTGTGTTCAAAGAAAAGTTGGTATTTTTTGTTTTACTTTCTGTATAATTTGTTGATGCGTGTCATCATTTCGTTTACCGGTATGTTGTTTCATTAGTTAGTTTGCTTCCATATGACTTCGGATGGATTTTGCACCATAGCCCCCCTCGCTCCCAACACCCCCCCCCCCCCCCCCATCCCCCAGGTGAATAATTCCTTAAAGGTTTAGCACACTAAGGCATGTTACTTCATTTTGATTTCCCTATCCACAGGGTGAGAGAGCGACAGGATATGGTGTAGCTCTCCTGCTAGGTCTGTTTGGACGCGCCACCCAGTCCAGACTCCTCCAAGCCATCTCACCCCCGGGCCTCATCGACGACGAAATGATGGTGGAAAGCGCCACCAAGAAGATACGGCTCATATGAACGTAGTACAGCTTCACATCTCTAATTTTAGCTTCTTAAACTATTTTTTATAGCCGGGTGGGCGCAGAAATGTCCAAAGACCATCAATTGTAGATGACATTATTGTAAAACCAGAAACTGTTCATGAAATTGAACTTTGGGGAATTGCTAGTGATTGCCGTTTTTCCTGAAAGATACTCATATAGTGCCAATATCCCATGTTGTTCAATTATTTTTCAGCATGAAATTTTTACGTATCTCAACCATAAGCAAAACTCCCGAAAGTTTCATACATGCAAGAATTTCTGGTTTTGCAGTAAGTGGTGAGCCTGATGGTATGTGGGGAGATGGATTCAAATAAGTTTCAAATCGGTATAAGATGGAGTCCTGGGAATCGTTTCATCACATCTCTAATTTTAGCTTCTTAAACTATTTTTTATAGCTGGGTGGGCGCAGAAATGTCCAAAGACCATCAATTGTAGATGACATTATTGTAAAACCAGAAACTGTTCATGAAATTGAACTTTGGGGAATTGCTAGTGATTGCCGTTTTTCCTGAAAGATACTCATATAGTGCCAATATCCCATGTTGTTCAATTATTTTTCAGCATGAAATTTTTACGTATCTCAACCATAAGCAAAACTCCCGAAAGTTTCATACATGCAAGAATTTCTGGTTTTGCAGTAAGTGGTGAGCCTGATGGTATGTGGGGTGATGGATTCAAATAAGTTTCAAATCGGTATAAGATGGAGTCCTGGGAATCGTTTCATCACATCGTCATAAGTACAAGTTCGCCGACATCCCATTGAAACGCATGTTAATTTTGATACACGCGTTTCAATGGGATGTCGGCGAACTTGTACCTATGACCGTTTGATGAAACGCTGCCCAGATCATAATCTTGATAGGCAGTATAATAAAGGTATTGATACTGTTGAATGCCTGCCCATCTCCCCTTTTTGCATTGTTATGCATGATCTATGACATGCATTGACAGATTGTCGTCACATAAAATATCTTGTGAATGGAATAGCTTTTCAGCTAGGTATGTGCCACAGGTAGACATAAGTTTATCAGAAATATAACTTTGCTCAAAGCTAACATGATCTCTTAGTCAAAACATGCATATACATGTAATTTATTTTAATACTTTTAATTCAGTTTGTGCTGTATTGTTTGCAAGTCATAAACTCATATCAGTTTACATTGGGTGTTAACATCCTATTGACCTATAGAACAGTATGGAATGGTGATTGCTTATTAATGGTCGTATTCAAAAATGGAACGTCTTACGTTAAAGTTTGGGATATGCATTACAGGAGGAATTAACTCTTTCTATGATTTATACTCTATATTAGAACCATATATTGTGAATTTCTATTTTTTTTCACATATTACTAGTTCAAATATTATGTCATGTCTCAGACTAGTGACAAGAAACCATTAGAAGTACATGCATGGTTAAGCAAATGTGTACATTCCCTTTAAAAATGCTCACAAAGAATGTTTATAGTGATAATGAAATTGAGAGTGGTAAAAAGGAGGATATAATATACTACTTGTGAGTTGTGATTATTCAAGGATACACGATGTAGACTTGATTGATATGATTGTATATGTATACATCTTTTTGAAATTTTACTTGTCATGTTTCTATTGTCACAGTCACATTTTTAATTTTAAAAATGCCTGGACTCTTAGTTTATATACTGGTACCCACATACTCACAGATATTTATCAAAATTTAAAAAAAAAATTTCTAGGACTTCAGTCAACCTTGATGATGTTGACCAAATTTGTACAACGATTCTGTTTTGTCAAGGTGTATATTGTCTGGGGTAAAGCAGGGCTACATCCTAACTTATTACCTATGGGCCCTGAGCAAATTGTTTCAGGTCCTTGTACACATTTTAGAGGTCTGGAGTATAATTTGGAGTACAATTTGAGGGGTACGTGTCTACTGAATCTCTGTAAATGTCAAGCCTTGAGTAAAGGTGTTTAAGGATAAGATACTCAAAGCATTGTGCTTTCATCTGGAGAATCCCCCATTTCACTTTTGATGTTTTTAGATAATAAAATTTTCCAAAATTTTCTATTAAAAGCTGAGTACTGTCTATCAAAATGTGGTATATAGGTAAATTAGAAGCGACCGTGAGAGATTATGACCGCTATAGACAGGTGGCCTGTTTAGAGGGGTTCTGCTATATATACATCCATGTCCTCGTAGAGGGAGGCAGTGACCAGACTGCTATAGGCAAGTGACCTTTAGAGAGAGGTGGCCACAAAGACACACTTGACTATATATCCTTCTCTGAATGATTATCATATGTGAAAGAGAAGTGTACATTACTTGAATCTTGAATGAGTACTCTCCCAATATACATAGATAGATGCTGTCCTTTAGAGGGTGGTGGTGTGCATGGTGATGGGGTGACATGAATACCTTTTCTGAAATCTAAGTAATATTCTCTTAGCTCTTTTCTTTCGGCTCTGATGGTGCATATATTTTTGTGTTGTGATCTTACCCAGAGTGGCACAAAATTTATTGTCATGCAATCATGAAATTATGATTTTATTACTAGTACTATTGTTATTTGTGGTGATGGTTGGGAATGGTTGTCTTATCTTGATATTACCCAGTGCAGACATTGTGCACTTATTCAATGGTACCACACATTGTGCCTATAAATGCTTGGACTGCCAGATACATTCTTACATTGATGTATCTCATTTTCATTGCCTTTAGACTCAAGCGATTTTCAAAAGGGATATTGTAATGACTTTGAAAAAGGAATTAAGGTGTATCATCATCATTATTTTTGTAATTGTTTGGCTGACTTGATTTTTCTGAATGTTTTATGATTTACATGTAATGATATTTTTTACAAACAAGAAGCATACTGGTTTCTAAAACCAAGGAATTTTTATGTGGTGCCATAACACAGTGCTCAATATTATGCATTTTCAGTCCACCAAAGGTACCCTTAATTATATAATTAGTGAAGTAACTTGTTTACAACATATGTCTTGAATGCAATTATTGTGCATTGTAGTTGTATATATATCTAGTCTATCCTCCCTAAAATTATAAATTTCTGTATATTGGTACTTTTCCTTCCTCAGTATATAACTGGAGGAAATCCACTTTATTTTTCCCCCTTTTGTTATACATATAGTAGGTCTATAGGGTACTATCTCTTGAGTATTTTTAATTGCATTTTAAGGTGCAGTACAAACATGTACAATGTCTGTAAACTGTTAGAGAAAGATGTTTGCAAAACTCATGACTTTAAAATACAGTTGTTTATTGGGCAAAACAACAACTACAACATAGGGGGGAAATGTCATATTATTATCAGAATATGTTAAATTGACTCTGGTATAGGTAACATATTTAGCTTTGTTTAATGGTTATGATTTATTTTTCTGCTCATTTTAATGAATCTTTTTCAAAATAATGGACCGTCTGGTAAAGATGTTGAAGAGCAGACATGAACATGAATTATATTTGTATGTTTGCTAATGACATAAAGGAAGTGAAATAAAATTAAAGTTTTGTGTCGACTGAATGATTTGTACGATGTTGAATTTTTTGATTTTCTCCTTGTTGTTGTTATTGTTCTTGTTATTGTTCTTGTTCTTGTTATTCTTGTTCTTCTTGTTCTTGTTCTTCTCCATCTTATCCTCCTCTTCCTCTTCCTCCCCCTCCTCCTTCTCCTCCCCTCCCCTCCTCCTTCTTCCCCTCCTCCTCCTCCTCCTCCTCCTCCTCCTCCTCCTCCTTCTTCTTACAAGTTATGAGAATACTGTTCTACCACTCAGTATCACACTTCTCTAAAAGTCTCTGTGATATATATTTTTTTCTTTTCTACTTTCATTATATTCAGTTTCATCTGCCCCCCCCCTTATAATTCTTGTATTCACAATTCCTTCTCTTTTACTCTTGTTTCCTTCCATCTACATTTGGTTTCCTGGTTCATAATGGCTTTAATTTTGCATCTTTCCTCTTCTACAGTTCTCAATTTTGTTCATAATGAAAATCATTAACATTTTCAATTAATGAGCTTTTTTAAAATTCTTACAAACGATACACGAATGTTCTAATTTGTATATATGGAGCAATTAAATTTCTATTATTTCAGTTGATAAAACTTTTTTTTAAGTTCATCATTTTCATTTCTTTTTGGGAATTCCATTGAACATTTCTATTAAACTTCTGTCTTTCCTTCTAGTTTCATGCTACATACATTCCTTGCCCTTTTTGTTGTTGCTGCTTTACTAATTAGACCATGTTTATTTTCCATACTTTTTTTTCTCTTCAAGTATTATCGCATCTAGCTTTCTAAATCACCTTCATTATTATCTGTCCTTCCAAAGTCTTACCTTTTCATGGAAAATTGGATTTGATGAAAGCGGAAAATCAGTGAAACAGAGAAAGTCGAATATAAATCAGACAAAGAATAGGGAAGTCATACATTTTTGAAAGCTGAGATCACTAATGATATGGAGATCCTATCATTGACAATACGGTCATGATGTGTGATGTCGTACATGAGAACTGTTCCATTTGCCTTTTCGTACTTGATGTATCCCTATTCTCAACTCCTGTGATAAAACAGACATTTTCTTTTCATGGGAAGACGTAAAAATATGTTACTCATATCTGGACAAAAACCAAGTTCTATCATTAAAATGGACAATAAATGGAGTACGGGATAATTTATGTGTACACAGTAGATGGATGAGTTCTCCATGTATGACATCACCGCATTAATGACTGCATCGCCATGCAACAAAAGATTCCCTATCATAAGTGATCTCAGCTTTCAAATATTCATATATAACTTTCTTATTCTTTGTCCGAAATTTTTCAAATGTTCACTATCATCTGATTTTTCTCCTCCTCAATCCTAGTTTCCAAAAAGGGTTAATTCTCATTTTAAATATTCTTTAGTTTGATCATTGGTATCTTTCTTGTAGTTCCGCCTTTATAGGGATTAAAGTGTAGCCTTGCCCTCATGAATATAATTCTGACTGATATATGCACTTTGTTAAACAAAGCAAATATCAAACAGCAATAAATGCCAGCAGGTGACAGAGCCAGACGGATGGACTCTATCAAAAAAGGAAATTGACGTGCATGATTTCCTTTGAACAGATCAGAAAAAATAAACGACTTGATTCTATAAACATTATTTTATTTTCTTTGAAAAGAGTAATAATATCCCCAAATTGGGAAACAAAGGGAAACTTATCAGAATATACCAAGTGTTCTCTGGAGTGTTCTTAACTAAAATATGTACCACGTCTGATCAAAATTACCGAGCTAGCTGCGCTAGCATCACAAAATAAACGGTATTTTCCGATAGAGGGCAGCAACACTAATCTGCCTGAATTGAAATCCGGCGTACTCAGCCAAGTCTATCGTTCGCTCCGTTAGTAGGGGCCGGAAATTTGCACTAAATTTGCCTTAAAATGGGTACGTATGAGATTTGATAAATATTTGCAGTAACTTCGAATTTCTGCCTATATGTTTAGTAACTTACGTTTACATAGTGTTTGTAACGAAAGTTTATTTCCTATATAACATCATGGTAATTACAACGGTACCGTTATCAATGCACTCGCGAAGCGAAGACCAACACGGCCACAGACCAGTCTATTGAGAAAGCACGTAGTAGACCAGCCCAAGGTTACACACGCGGGGTGGGCGCGGGTAGTGTGGACTGACATGCCTTCGCTTTCGTGATCATGGATGCACAGTTATTCTTTGGCGCGGCCGTGTTGTACACCAATTTTAACAGTCCCAGCCCTTTTCATCGACGTAGTCGTAGCAATTACTAGTACTTACTTAATGGAGACCTTAGATTTATATTATAGGTCAGTTGTATTTTAAAATGTAGTTCTAATACTTAATTATAGACATGCCTTTCCCCTTCCTCCTGCATTGTCCTGATTCAATGATTGTTATGTTCAGAATATTGTCCAAAATTCTGACAAAAAAGTGACATGTCTGACACCATTTTTAATTTTACTTTTTAGATCTAATTTTGTAATTTTAATTTTGAAAATGTTGCTTAGCAAAAAGGTCAAACTCAAGTAGTTATAACATTAGAGTCTACATTTTTTTTAAACAGTCATAGAGTCTACTCATAGTCTAGATGTAGACATAGACTAGTCTAGTTATTTTAGGATTATTGACAGGAGAGCTAGTACAGTTAGAGTCAAATGCACTTATACATGTACAAGCTTATCTGAAGATAACCTTGTACTCCAGACTAGCTTTTACGGGTGAATAGGCTTCAATAGCTTTTGTGTGTATTAGCAGGCTTTTTTCCAGTCTAGATCATTCATACATGAGAGGAAAATAATTATTTAAAATTTCACTTTCAATTCTAAATCCCCAAATTTGTGGCACAGTAAGAGTTGAAGAGTCCTTGAATCAGGTAATCTAGCAAATTTATGAAAATTAAATCTTGCTTAGAGCAATTTTGTTGTCTGTTTTTGACTGCTGCAACAGTGAATGTTGGACACAGTCCCACATAAGCAAGGGCCTATGAGTGAGTCAAATGTAGACCGAAAAATCGGTCTATTTTGTTCGGGGATATGCTCCACTGTCTTTGCGGAATCCCTCTCCTACTTAGACCCCATAACCTTGTATAAGTGTAAGTGACTTAGACCGAAGTCGCCCCGGCCCAGCCACTCTCGTTAGGGTCCATTGCTATGTGTTTTCCATGGTGCTCGGCTTGTCGCCGAGGAACTACACACTCATGTGCATTACTTTTGCTTTGGCCTTGTTGTACGAACTCTGTGGCTTATCAATCTGGTATTGGCCACAGAGTTGTAGAGCCCATGCCATTATGGCTAATGGAGGAATGGGTAAACACAGAAATACTATGCCTCATAATCACCCATTCCCACGCATGGTGAACTTTGCAAAGTATGCAAACCACCCTCGGTGTTTGCTAAGGTGGTTCTGGTCATATTTGACCTGAAAGATGCACAATCGAAATATAAAAAAGTGTAAATCTACTAGGTTTCGGCTGGACAGATGAGGTTTTTCTTACCTAGCACATGTACAGTAGTCAGTCAATGGTTATTTGCATGAGAAACGTTGACCTAACTGCCCCGAAGTCGGCACTAGTCTAGCAAGGTTATCTCCAATAACCTCGCATAAGTGTGAGTGAGTCTAGCTTAGAGTCTGTGGACGTATTTAAGTTATTTCGCGTTGTTCGTCACTGCTTCTATCCACTGAACTTTTCATAGAGTTCAGTGTGTCTATATCCCGCGTGAGTGCGAGCGAGATGGTGCGATCGCGTGGCATGTGAATCAGTGGACTTTGCACTGTCTAAGCATTGGATAGATGAACAGCGCGGGTTGTTCATTTATCCAATGCGTAGACGGTGCGATAACCCTGTTGACAACATGGCAAAACGGGGTTAATTTCCTGTAAATCTTGTATTTAAAAACATCAGGTGGGTGCACTAAATTGATGATGATTAATGATTATATTCTGTGTATTTTTTTTTCATTTACGACTTTGGATTTTAAATTACGGGTCTGGGTGAGGTACCTCATACTTTTTGTCCGTATACCCAACGCTCAAGGCAGGCGGAGAGGTACTCGACTACGGTGACTATGCGAGGCTTCCATCTGTCTTGGAGGAGAGCCTCAAAAGTAAAAAAAAATATTATAAAACTCCAAACAGATGGATTTTTCTGTCTGAGTCAGACATTACTAAAAAAATGTGAAAAACATCTGAATATTGAATCTTTGAAACACGAAGTGAAGAAGAGTTGGTCTATCTGGCCTCATTATCTAGCCACACGGGCATACCTGCCAACTGTCCCTATTTGATACGGACAGTCCTGATTTTTGGTAAAAGAAAGAGCCACTTCTACCACTGTGTCCCTATTTTTGCAAAAATCTGTCTGTAGTAATGTATAGGAAACTCAGAAAGGTCCCGATTTTCAGCCTCTGCCTTGTCATTTGTCCCTATTTCTTGGGTTTCAGGGTTGGCAGGTCTGCACAGGGAACCATCAGTATGTGGGGCTTTGTCACTCACACTTATGTGAGGTTAGATAACCTCACACCCTGTACCTTCCTACCACAAAAAATTGCCTCCCATAGCTAGTGTGTGATCTCTAGCACATATGTGTGCTGGAAAGGAGCAAGATCGCCAGCCAAAAACAGCCTGAAAATTTCACTTGATCAAGATGATAAAGTTCCTATTGAAGAATCTGGCATGAAATCTGATATTCTATCATCCTAAAATGTAGAAAGAAGTATTTTCTCAAAATTTTGCTTATTATATTGGTGTTTTTACCTCTTTCAACTTAGAGGTCGTGACTGCTGCCAAAATTGACAAATCTCCACATACATGTAGTGATAGTTCCATGAGTGCTATTGTAGGAAATTTCAGCAGTACAGATGTATGTCTGTGCAAGGGCATCTATAATTAATAACCTTACATAAGTGTAAGTGATCTAGCCATGATATTTAATTTTTTGTCTCATGAATTTAATCATATTTGTATGTTTTGTTTAGGTGTGACCATATTAATGACAAATGACTTTCATGGTTTTTTTTTATCTGTAGGCTGTGTAAAAGTCGGTGTATGAAACCGAGTCTACTTTTATACATATTGTAGTCTTTTTTAAAAAGGAAAGAAAAACAAACAAAATAAACAAACAGAAGGAAGGAGTGTGCTGAAAATTGAGCAGAGACCTCAAAAACATGATATGAATATAAAATGAATTAATATGTGATAGCATACATGTAATTTGCTAATATTGGTGTTTGTACAGTTTGTATTGTATTTCTTAATGAGAGGACACTTGTTTTTTCTAGATTTATTTCTACCTGTAATTAAACTTAAAAAAGAAAGACCTTATAGCTAATTTTGTGTTTTGATAATTGCATTGCATTTTGCAATGATATTTTGAGAGAAACTGATTTAAAGTGATATTAAAATTTGTCGCATACCTTAGATGGCTATATGGACCTATTAAAAAAAAAGGGTCAACCAAATCTTTGTAACAGGCACATGCATGAAAATAAAATTTTTGAAAAGCACAACTCAGTTTATACCAAAATGTGTTAATTGGCTGATATCATGTGGTTGATGTCTGGAATATTCAGTGTAAGTTTTGTTTGATTCTGTGAGAATATATTTGCCGTCATTAGCAAAATTCAAGATTACCATTCAAAGGAACCGAGGCCAAAAATTATTATGAAAAATAACAACAAACCTAAGCAACAACAACAGTAATAATAGTAATAATAACAATAAATGATCAGCAATTGAGAATCCTCTATTGAGAATCCTCTATCTTTTTACCATTACACTTAATAATACTTGTAAGCATTTCTGGAGAAACTAGGGAATTTCTTTTAATCATCATTTTTATAAAATGCTCAAAACATGTACAATTGGGGTATCTGTATTTGTTCTGGGAAAATGTAAACAAATTCATTAGAAAATAGCCTGCTGGGAGATACATGCCCTATAGAAACATTCTATGTAGGCCTGCATAAATACAGTATATGTCCCCATCTTTTTTTTTCTATTCAGTATTGGCTTGCTAATACTCATAGATTTTTAATAGACTTATAGGCCAGTAATCTACATGTATATGTTATAAAATGTAAATTCTTTTGTAAACTTATTTTTGGTTATGAAGAGATTTTTTCTTTTCTTCCATCATCACAATTTTACAAAATAATTTACCTAAAAACGGAGAAGCCTCAGTCAGGTACATTCACATGTATGTGTACTTTCAGAAGATTCTAGGATACTGCCCTACATGTATAGTACATATAAGGAATGGGCATCAGAGTGGACTTGCGCATCACCGATTACTTCCTAAATGTTATCTCTTCTAGACTGTACTCCTACATGTACAAGTAGGTGAAAAAGTACATCATGACCTTTTGTATCACTGGCAGATAATAAAAAGTAAAGTCCTTTGGTTTTGTTGTAGATGATGTAGTGGATTTCCCCATTGTTTTCATTTTTGCGTGAAATATAAATTACATGTAACCATTTACCCTTTCAAAACAATTTACCACATTTTGTCGTTTGGCTCAATAACTTTTGATTCAGATCTCTAAAAAATATACCAGATGCATGAGTAGAAAGAGCAAAAATTTCTACTCACGCTATGTCCATTTTTGTCGCATGGCCATATTGCATTTGATGCCAGGAATTTTAAACATGAGAATAAGCTTAAAATTCCTTAAACTGGCAACACATTGAGAGGTTCAAAATCATTGTTTTTTTTAATCGAAATTGGAAATTATTGCAACGTTTCAACAAATTTCCTAACCAAATCATTGATATCTACCAGTGGATAAAGCAACGCCTTCTACATGTGATGCGAACGTGACCCAAAGCTTACCATGTTTGGGCTCACAGAAAAACACCGCCGCTGTACTGTTTCATTACAATTTTATGCATTTTTTAGAATCAAATAGTTCAGCACTGTGAAGTCTTTTCCACGAATTAAATGCAAAATCAGGCAAAACAAATAAAAAATCAAATCCCGTATCTTTTGAATATGAGTACACTGGAATCGTACACAGCTGACGATGTCCCAGGCTCTGTCCCACATACTGTATTTGAGTGTAGGGCTCCTAATTTTGGCTATGCGGCCGCATCAACTGCTCGCATAGAGCCGTGTGTACAATGCGATATCCACGTAAGGTAGAGATCGATTAACCAAATTTATTTTTTCAAAGACATTACACCTTAATAGAACCATGTAGCACTAAAAGAAAAAAATATTATTGTTGCCAATTTGAAGAACAAAATGTGATCAGTTTAGCCCTTAAATAATTCCTGTCCTGAAAGGATTAAATTGTAGTTGTTGTACATGTCAGATAGAAAATCTAAGATGTCTGAGCTTGATCAGTATGAAATGGGAGAAATGAAAGAATCTACAAGTGGGGCAGTGAGTCATATTTATTTAAGAATTTTAATCATTGCTAGGTTATCAATTTATACCTGTTTATTTCTTCTTTCTTAGTTTGGGAGATTGTCTTCATTTTTATGAATATGTATGGAAATTCATGAAGCTCTTTATCCTACAAACTCAAATTTGTTGAGGTATACATGTACATGTATGTAGGCCTGTAAATAACATTTTAATTTCTCAAGAGTTCCTGAAATCTAAAAACTAAATGGGGAAACCATTGCTCCTGTGCACAGAAAATGACAACACTTGAAAGAATAAAGTACATGTAGTACAACAATTACATTTCAACTGGTATCACTTTCTCTCAAAGTATAGATGTGCATTCATGCAATTGAAGTCCCTCCCCAAAATCCTACAGTGTATATGTATATATTTAAGTATGTATTGCCCCTTACTTATAGCAAAAAATACACTGAAGTTGTGAGCAATTCAGCTTTGGAAAGCTCTCAAACTAATACAGGATCGCTTGAAACTGTAGATATTTTCTGTAAAACTGAAAATTTGATTTCTTTGGTGAAAACTTAAAGGGAAAGTCCACCTGGTATTAAGTTGGTATTAAAAGAAGCAGAAAAATTAAAGAAACATATCAATGAAAGTTTGAGCAAAATTCCATAAGAAATAAGAAAGTTATGAATTTTGAAGTTGTAATCAAGCAAACACAAATTGGCAACTCCATGACGTATCTTGCGAGCTCCTCTCCCATTTGCTCAGTGTGGAAAATCTCATAAATTTTCATTTTCTGAGTTTTTGATGAAGGAATAGATTTGTTTCATACAGGTTTTGTGTAAAAACATATGCGAAATTGTTATAAGGTGCATGTACATGTATGATTGAATATTTTCTTTAGAGAAGAAGTACAGTGCAAATGGGAGATGAGCTCGCAAGATTTTGCTCAAACTTTCACCGCTCTTTTTCTTTGATTTTCCTGCTTCTTTTAAAACCAAGTTGATATCAGGGTGGACTTTCCTTTTAATTAGGCAAAATGGCAAATCCCAAAAGAGCTCTTGTGAACAAATTGTAATTTAAACTGCAAGTTCCATAACCTATTGCTTGGAATATAGTTTACAGTAAATATGATTCGTTCAGATGTGTAATCCCTATTCACAGAAGATGACAACATTTGAAAGAAGAAAAGCAATGGGACATCTTTTCATTTGCTTTCACTTTTACTCAAGTATATTGTCAATATCAGTACAATGTCGGTATTTCTGTTGCCCCTCCCTACTATACACTGCTATTACCCCTCCCCAAACTAGTCCATGTACAACTGCAGTTGCTAAAGTAGTAAAACTAGTAACATTTTATTAATTTAGTTTTACTTCTTTCAAGTGATTAAAAAATGCAACAAAGTGCACTACTGTTAGTATTTTGTTGCCTTTCCCTGAATTATACTGGTTTTAGCCTTCCCTCAACTCCAGCCTGAATCACCCAAGTCTTTTATTATGTGGTTTCACATCTTCATAGTCATAAAACTGCCAGTACTTCATTGCCCCTGTCCCTTCATAATAAAAGCATGCTGAACTGCCGCCCCTCCCTCAACTCCCAGTAGTAGCTGTAGTAGCCATAATATGAAATCTGAATTCAGTGCAGATGAATGGAAGTTTCAGTAACTACAACTCATTCAGTAACTGCAACCCCTGCTATCTGCCCCACAAAGCCCAGGCCCATATCTGTTAGCTATTATGGGATTGGGAAATCACTTTGCTATTGTCCTCTACTACAATGTCCGCCACAAAATCCCTTTTGGGTATTCTTACACAGGGCACCCCATTCTTTCAGATGCTAGCTGGTACACACAAAAGCTAGCTTAAAGGGTCTTAAATCACAGACCTTTTATGTTGGCATGGATCTTGCAACCTCCTCGACTTTCCTGTTTCACTCCTGTGTACTGAGCAAATTAGGAAAGGATTGAAGGAGAATAAAAAAAATAGACGGGGGCTCGTTATGAGATTGCATACCCAGGCCCCTATTCTATCAAGAGCCCTCACAAATGGAAAAAAAAAAAGAAAAAGAAAAAAGAATGCCCATATCATGTCAGTTCTAAGGTTTGGCTTGAAAGTGGCCCTTGGAAATAACTACCAAATTTATTCTTGTAGGAGAGTTAAATGAATGGATATGATATAAATTATGTTCCATTGCTTATATAACCTTTTCTGGCTTTGGGGGTCTGTACACATGCTCATGAACATGTTACAGTGCATGTTATTCAAAGCCGCTGTGTTTGATCATATCAAAGATGATTATAATTCTTGTTCCTTCATACATGTGTACGTATTACTGAAAATAAAAGTGTTGCAATTCCAGCTTTGGCATGACTGAAACCCTGCTATGCCACTCTGTGACCCAACCACAAAAATTTGTTTTAGATCATAACTGAACAAAACTAGAACCACTTATATTTAGTCTACTCATTTCAGTCCTTCTATGCCTGATTTTTCTCTGTTAGTCTGATCTAGGCCACTGCACAAGTTTATAGTGTAAGAAGGCAAACCGTAGTAGACCCAGAATGAAAGAATGCGTAGTGGTTAAAATACAGTGCCCCGCCCACCTCTGTGCTGTGCCTAGGCTGTTGTCACTCACTCACCCCGGGGTGGGTAGCACTTCACGCTACCCTGACTTCCTGACTTTAGCTCCGGTCTGTGAGTTGGGCAGGAAACTGAGCTGAGTAGCTACATGCGCAATGTACATCAGCTCAGAGCTCTCCCTTTCTCTCAACCCATCGTTTGCACTGCATGCGTGACTTCACTAAATCCACTTCACATCCTAGCCATCGATCTCACTCGTTCACTTGGTATCAGGAAGTCTCGATGTGAACAAGCAGGCAAATGTTACGACAAGTTTCTACGTGCGTGTGGAGATGTCACATTCACCGGGTCCTTTTATAGGGGATTGGCATTAACTGAATTTTATTAGGCTTTTGTATACCAACTAAAATCTGACTCTTACATACATGTGATATCTGCATGAAACTGAAAGCTTCATGTTGTACAAACTTTCAACTGAATTGATGATTTGAATTTTTTCTCTCTCTTCCGTTCGATATCTCTTGGATTCATCCTGCGTCGTCTCTGATTACTCTGGTTCTTATGTGGATTTAACTATTCATCTTGGTCCTACCATCACACCCTGGATGCATCATTATGCCTGCCTACACCGGTGCAGCGGTAAGTGAAATAAAATCTATATTTGATACATTCAAAAAGTTTAAGTAGTTTCTTTAAAGCGAAATCCCACCTTAATAGCAAGTTGCTTTGAAAGAAAGAGGAAAAAGCAGAGAAGCAGATTGGTGAAAGTTTGAACGAAATCGGACAAGCAATAAGAACATTATGAATTTTTGAAAGTTGTAATCACTATGCTTATGGGAATTTCAAATTGGCCGAATAGGTAATGTCACTGTGATGTAGCTGTGGACAACTCCCCCATTCGCTCGAACACATAAAATGACTAAAATGTCACTTATTTTCAAAATGCGTTACTCAGTAGGATCTTTTTGTACATGAAGACCTATAAAATATGCTATCTCCAATATATTTTTGAGTACAGCCCCGAGGGTAAAAGCAGCTCAAAGAAAAGCGCAAATTAATGATATTTTTGTGTACGACAAATGGGAGAGTTGTCCACAAAAGTGTCACAATTGACTCACCAAATTGCCAATTTGAGATTCGCATAGATGTAGTGATCTCATTTTTCAAACATCCATAACTTTCTTAGTCCTTGTCCAATTTCTTTCAAACTTTTCACCTTCCAGTTTTTCTTATATTTCTGCTTTCACACAAATCATTTTATTACCAAGGTTGGATTGCCCTTTAAGTTAATGAGAATGCATAAAGGATATTGCAAATTCTTTTCACCTAAAAATCAATGTTTATTACTTACCAAACCATTAGAGTTGCTGATTTATATCAGTATTGTAGTTCTCTGATTAATGTTTCAAAATATAAAGACATTTTTGTTTATATTGGTTATCAAAACTAGAACAGTATCAACAACAAACTTACATACAGTGTAGTCTACTTTGTGTTAACACCGACTAAGATGAAAGCAGACATTTGATCATTTAGAGAAAAAAAATATGTAAAGCATAGGTAGGCTTTATTACTTTTAAAAATTGTGGTAAAATAATAGGATGTCTGTGAATATTAAGCCTACATGTACTTCAGTTCAAAGTTGAATAAAAATTGAAAATGACTGAGTGCTAAGTATGGGAGTAATTTCTTAGACACAATGCAACCATTAAAAAATTATTGCATTAAAAAAAGATTTTGCAATGGCACTGTAGTGAAGCAATGGAAATGTATGTAGCAACATGTACAGTACATGAAATGATGAAACATTAGAATGATTAAGTGCTGGCACAGTGTAGATAATACTTTCTAGAAAACAATGCAACCACAATCATTTATCCTATACATGTATTGAACTGTACATTTGCAATTGAACCATAGAGAAACACACAGACACTGATAGCTTGCATGTGAGTGAAGCATATAATCTTGGTGACTCATAATCTCATATACTGTACATATACATGTACATGTACTCATCTAAATAGGCAAGAGTACATCCAAGCATGATACAAGGTTGTGGTTAAATTACATACCATAGAATGACTGTTCTTGAACTCTTTATTTGCTTACCCACTATTGAACGAATACTTATCAAGACTGTTGGTTTAGTCATGCAATTAAACTATTAAAACCATAGAATATCTTTTGTTGAACCCACTTCTCAGTTAATTACCCTAAGATCTAGCTGGAAGGTCTGGTCTTAGACTTTTGTTTTTATCGCTCATGAGTGGGGAAAGTAATGTGAACAATTTTATTTACTTTTCCCCATAGATTTGCATCATTTTTTTTTTAATGAATACAGTACTTTGAATTTAATTGAGGAAACAGGAAAAAGGTAGTAAAAATATTTATAAAACTATATTGGGAAAGTGAAATTATATTTGTTTTAATATTGCATACAAAAGGTTTTCAATATTCAAACAAATTATATTGGAAAACACTGGAAATAAATGGCTACCATCCAAGAAATTAATTGATGTGTTTTGAAGAAAAGTGACATAAATGTGGTTTTAAAATGTTGTTCAGTGTGCCAGATACATGTAAAAGATTTCTTACCTGCCAAAATTTTAGTACATGCACCTCATGAAGGACAGATGTGCAAAGATTAGAAAATATGAACATAATAAAGAAATAACATGCCCAAAATCATTGGGCTATGATGCAAAAATAAATCCAAAGTGTTCTAAAAATGGCAAAATAACAAATAAAGAATATGTATTACATGTACATCTCTACAGATGAAATTTTGAAAAGATAAAATATAAAGGTAATTTACATGTACATGTACATGTATGTCCATTCTCATCTCTATGCATTTTGTGATAAGAATTTGAAAAATGACAGGAAATTCAAGTTTTAACCCTTTCAAGACAATTGACCACATTTTGTGGTTTGGCTTAATAAGTTTTGATTCAGAGCTCTAAAAAATATACCAGATATATGAGTAGAAAGAGCAAAAATTTCTGCACATGCTATGTCCATTTTTGTTACATGACCATATTGCGTTTGATGTCAGGAATTTTAAAAAGGAGAATAAGCTTCAAAATCCTTAAATTGGCAACACATTGAGAGATTCAAAATCATGGTTTTTCATCAAAATTGGCAATTTTTTCAACGTATCGATAAAATCACTAACCATGTTTATTGTTCTAAAAGACATTACACCTATTAGAACCATCTAGCACTAAAATAAAAATATTATTGTTGCCAATTTGAAGAACGAAATGTGATCAATTTAGCCCTTGAATAATTCTTGTCCTGAAAGGGTTAACACATGCATGTGTACATGCATGTAAAGTGACACTTTGCTTGAAAGTATTTTGTGCATTGCAGATTCATGCACATGCCAAAAAATGTTGTTTCTTGAGTAGTTGAGTATAGCCTGGTACATGTACCTTTGGATTATGAAGGTTATGGACACCTGAAAAGAATGTGGAACATTGATCTGCCGTTTTTTCACGCAAGTATTTCAGGATCTTCAGTAGATTCATTCCCATGTCCATTTGAACATTTTGATTAATTATACCTTTATATTTTAGAGGTCAGGGTCTGCTAACAAGGTTGTGGAACATTCTGGTCTGCATGGATTAGGATTTAGGATATGGATGATAGGGATGATGTAGATCTGATCCAGCTAAAGGAAGTATTTGATTTCTGGCCCAGATTGTAAATATCCCGGATTATCCCTAAAGTCCTGTCTCCAAACGTACATGTAGTTCTGACCCATCAAGGTTTTACATGTTGCTGCTGCACCTTGTTTGAGTGCAGAGTTTAGAGGTTGTTTATTGCATTTTGGGGTGTGAACTGTGAACCATACATAAGGCTTACACGTACTGAAGAAGAAAAAAAAAGAGAGATTGGTTTTCATAATGAATAACATTGTAAAGTATATTGAAGTATAATTTACGGAATGCGCTATAAAAATGTAACATATTAAACAAGAGCTTTGGAAATTGTTTTTTAAAAATAGCTCTAAAAAAAGTTTCAAAAATATTGCACCATGAACATCTCACCTTTTCAATAAGAAATAAGAAAAGTACTCAATTTTACTCTCTCAATGTAAAATATACAGTAAGAAGACCTCTTTAAAAGGGAAGTGACTTGGTATATATGTATACATGTAAATGACTCCTTACATTTGAGCTTTACCAAATACGATCTGTATTGGAGGAAGTTTTTGTATATACATTACCAGTAATCTTTGTGAAAGTGAAGCAGTGGTAAACCGATCGTATGTTAATGAGACTGAAAACACTTATGCACAGATTTGTTTCAGGACCCATAAATACATGTAGCTTCATGTATCTGTGTACACTGTACAAACTGTAGTATTCTGGGATCCGTTTACATTTCCTCAAGAAAATGACCTAATCTAAAAATACAAGAACACTGAAGACGCTGGTACCAGAACTGAGAATGTGTACAACATATATGCTGGTAGAAACCCGACATGAATATATAGCTTCTTTCTACGTACATAGGCTTACTGTACATGTATTTATTTCCAAGATTTTTTTACCGAAATTTGTTGGACTTGGTGTCTGAATGAAGAGAGCAAGAGTCCATATTATCAGTTGCCCAGGGTTCTTCCTAAGGCAACAAAAATTGGTCAAAAGGGAAAATTTGATGGCCTAATGAGGCAAATCAAAATTCAGCCTCTGTCGGGTAACCAAATGTACTGAATAAGCCAGTTCGTAAAATTGTTTTACAATCTGTTTGTGTGCAGATAAAGGTCATTTGTACCAAGTACAATTGACCTTTATACGCTTTCATAGTGTGCGCACCATGATGCGTGCTCCAGTATGACTGTACACGTTAAACAAGTAGCGCATCCACCAAAACAGATGCGTGCACGTACAAATTGAGGTCATTTAAGGGTCATTTGTACCATGCACTAATTAGGAACTGGCTTATTTTCATGAAGTATATGTACGTGTAAATGTAGGTACATGTAGAATTGTACATCATTGAAAGTTCCTGAATAGTAAATACCGTACATGTATATCTTGAGATGTATATTGTACATGCCTTCACATTTGTACAAAAAAAGGGTCTTAAAGCTCATAGACAGTCTCGGCAGCAAAAATCATACTGGCAAGAAACTTATCTAACATAGTCACATACTATTCTCCTTTTATCATAAGACACATGTACGAGATTATTTAACATTCCATTCACGATTTCGAACAAATTTTAGTGTAAATATCTGAAAGAAACGCTTGGTAACGGCTTTTCACTGATTCACGCTGAGACCATATCCACCTGAAGGTTCCCCACACAATAAACCCAGCGCTTCGCACTATGTGTAGCGTATTCTATAACACACAGCAATCCTCATGTGAGTAATGTGTGCGGCCGTTGTTCGAATTTACATCCCCTCTTTTTTGGGCCAGGGATTTTTATTCATTTCACCTCTAATTCGATAAATATTTCACTTGAGGAGGAAAAAACTTCACAGCATCTTAGTTATGTCAGTACCCTGCTATTTATTAAGTAAAATCAAAGAAATCTCACGAAAAGTTTTTGAGGGCTTCCCAAAACTATCTAATACCTTTAAAGGGAACTCCAAGCTGATGTTAAGCTGGTTGTATTAAAAGCAGAAAAATGAGAAAAAGAGATGGGTGAAAATTTTGGAAAATTCAAATGAAAATTCTGTTATAATGCATTTTAAAGTAATAATCAAGGGCAAATTGTGATGTGCCTTTCTACCTCCATTTGCTTTGTACTAAAAATATTATAAAAGGTGTGTCACAGAGTTTCCAATTCATGTTTGATTTATTCTTAAGGGATCATTTCTAACAAGCCTTCTTGTGCTTTTCATGATCCCGCCACTATAATTTATAACAATGAATTGATAATGATTTTTGTAATGTGTTTTTTAAAGTGGAAATAAATTTGAATTGAATTGAATTATTACATCTTAAAAAGTTATATCTTTCTTTAATTCTTTTCAATTTTTCACTGATCTATTTGCTTCATTTTAATGCTTTTATGTACAGCCAACTTGATATCATTGAGGACTTTCCCTTTAATAAATAACATAGAGTTCATGCAGGAGTAAAGGCTTGGCTAGTTGCTTGGTTTCAACCAAGCGATTTCCGTGTTCTATCAACTCCAATCACCAATCACCGAGACAACATCACATCGAATACATGTATGTGAAAGAATACTGTAGTCTTAAGTATCGGTTGGATCAAATTTCTTGGGGATTCTTGTGATATGGGGAAAAAATCATGCTTTTGGTTGCAAGGTACATGTAACCCTACGTGATACTTGTAGTTTTGAAGGGAGTCACATTTCGATATGGATGTCTTGTTTGTTACACTCCAAAATGTTCTAATCATAGGTGCATTTGTTTTGTTTTTTCTCCTTTTCTTCAAACAGAATAAACCGAAGGAGATGGAGGGATATGTTGGATTTGCCAACCTTCCCAACCAAGTCTACAGGCGATCTGTGAAGAGAGGCTTCGAATTTACTCTTATGGTAGTCGGTAAGTGCCAATTTTCAAGTATTTCTACAAAATATGAACACAATTCACTTCCTCGTATATTTATGAAACCTTGAATACATGTACATCACTTTATTTGTGCATTATATTAGTTTTCTTTTCTTTGCTGTAAACTACAAAGGAGACATTAGTGCAGCAAAGGCGTATCATTAGATCTACATGTATAAACCGATTTCAGAGATCTGCTTGTTGTGTTTCTACATCTAGCTTGTAATTAAGCAGAGCAGTAAAATGAGCTGAAGGAAGAAATTGTACAAGACTTACTTGTAATGTGAAGCAGACTCTGTGGTATATTTAATTTCGCATCTTTATTTTTGTGTTTTTTTGAAGAAATTTGAAGAAATTGTAGCTAGTCAGAGAATAGTATCTTATTGAACAGAGATGGCATTAGCAACCTTTTGTTTTCATCACTCCATCTTAGAGCCTATTCACACTTCAAAGATAGCAAGATATAATGCGCACTATTGTTCCATCTCTGAGGTATGAACAGTCTTGTCTACCCTACAGCAAGGTAGAACATTTTGGGATGGTGCTACGTGCATTATGGTGACATTGTCTCATATTGCTATGTGAACAGGGTACTGTGTTTTGGAAGAAACTTGAGTTTCTGGGGAGCCGCTCTGTGAGGTTCTATCGATGCACCACGCATACGATTCTGATTACATTAGGCTTCATATTCCAGAGCACACATTCCAAGAGTGAATTTCAGTAGTATGGAATGCTTGACGTTTATATCAACATTAGAACCGGGAATGTTGATAGACCAGTCATAATGAAGTTTACAGGCACAACCAAAGGCAGTATTGCTGTTGGCTGTGTATGAATGCTCCGTCTGCCTTCATGTTGAATTGGCTCATAAGTCATATACATGTACATATGGCTGAGTCACGGCTAATATTTTCTGAGATGTACCTCACTGGTCATGCACTGCTTATGTCCAGATTATCATGGAATGGCTGAGTCACGGCTAATATTTTCTGAGATGTACCTCACTGGTCATGCACTGCTTATGTCCAGATTATCATGGAAGGATTACTCGATAAATGAAGCGTCTTGAAGGTTTTATCTTTCCAGACCCCCCCCCCCCCCCCCAAAGGTTTTCCTTTCTCAATTGGTATCTGGGCCTGTCTTTCAAGCATCAAGATTGTTCATCACCAAAAGTCATGCCACTAACAACTACAGCTTCCCATTTCTCCTCGGCCCTGAGGCGTCAGTCTCATCAGAAAATGAAACATGAGCTCATGTTGATGCTCTTCATTTATAAGACCAACACAATTTGGAACTTGTGGGAATGATCAAAAAGATTTTCATAAGTTTGTCTTACATGTATGTAAATCAGTGTAGCCCTAAAGAGAAGGTTGAGTTCTTGTAAAGGTGAAAAAGAATTTGTGAGCTTTCTCTTTCCTTTCATGTCAGTTTGGAAGAACATCATAGAAGAAATGTCCCCCGAAAAGGATTGCTCTTCAAATGCTCATATTCGAGATATGATGAGAAATATCTGAAGTGTTCGGGCTGAACATTTATTCAACATTTGTGTACAGTCCCATATACCCATTCCTGTGTGCCGTGCATGTACTTTTCAGTGAGATTGGGTCGATTTCTCATTTTGATGATGATTCCAAAACTTCATAGCAAACACCAATTCTTGTGCAGACATGATCAACCTTTCCCAATTGCTTTGAGACTGTTTCTTTCACATTGTAATTGACTAATTGCATGACCAGAACTCAACTTTATCTTTAACAGTGCGGGTCAGGAGAGTACACAGTAGGTGTTAGGCCTGTCTGGTTCATTAGCAGGAATGTCTAATAGTAATACCACGAACTGCGATGCCCCACCCCATTTCCTCCACAGGTTTAGGTGGGGCTTTATAAGAGGTCATAGGTGTGTGTATTTTTAGCGATACAAGGGACGTGATGATCCAAAACACTTTAAATTGATGTAGTTTATCTTCTTGGATCAAAGCTTTGTGTTCAAATATTTTGTGCTGAGGAATCACACTTGATCCATGATAAATAAAGATCACACCTTGTAAGAAATATACTTCAAATTGTCAAGTTTCGACTGATTTCTGAACTTTTTGACTGTATTGCAGGGCTTAACATGTACAGTAGCCAGGTACATGTACATGTACATGTACACACACACCATAAAAATTTCCATTGGAAATTGTAAATTGTCATTGTGTTTGAGAACAGAGTGAGGTAGTTGTGGATTTAAGAATGCTTATGACCTGTTAATTACAAATATACATCATTCATGATTCTACCCGCTCAAATTTTAATTCTCACAAATAATGAAGGGATTACTCACTACTGTGAGCGGGAAAACCCAAATTAATAATAGGGCTCTTAGAGTGCATCGGTGAACCAACAACAGGGTGTTTAGAAAGTGATTTTTCACCCATTCTCTGTGGAAGAATGTGAATTGGTTGAGGGTTGGCCCATTGTCTACAAGTACCCAGTGTTGTAGAGCAAAACTCCCAGTCAAATCACCCTGAAAGTCAATAGATTTGTACCTCTGTGTAGTGTTTATAGTAAGCCCTGCAAATAGCTTTATCATGCAGCAGTGATTTGAATGAAAATACAGAAGAGGGATTAGCTGCATTTGTAGGAATCTCTTTCTTTGGTTTCACTATACGCTTGAGGATTGTATGGGAGAAGGTTTCCCGTAAAACAGAGAGTTTTTGCTGTTTGCTCTCAGTACACGTAGTTTGTGTTACTTACATGTAGGTCTGTCACTTCATAAAATGGAGGCTTTGCGTACTGTAAGAATGGCTTGCCTCTATGGCTGCGGCCATTGGACCCATACACACTCATAGAGGTATTGATTTTGCACTCAATTAGTTTGTGACTAGTATGACAAAATTGTTATGCTGCTGCAGTCCTAAGAAGCTTAAAATGTCCCATTGAGTTATAACAGGTATTATCTGCGGGTAACGAGTGGAGTGCCATTTTCAAATTAACGCACTTACACTGTTTATTGATTGCTCCATGTGAAAATCAAAAAAATATTTGAAAATATTCCATATCTACATGTAGCCAACATTGGTACGTGTTCATTTGAAATGATAGTTGTAATTTTTTAAAAGATCTTTCTTTTCCTTTCATATTTCCATCTCTATCTGTATGCATTGTAGAAGACAAACTTAAACCCTATTTATAGAAATGTACTCCCTCTTCCGTAAAGGAAAGAAAAACAACCCTTGATGGATGGTAGGGTTTAAGACAAGATTACCCAGTCACAAAAAATCAACCATGCACAGAAATTTGTCACATTCAGAATTCCCTTCTCCTCGAGCACCCACCATAAACACCTAGCATCAATACGTTTGCCATGTAGGCCATTGAATGCAAACTATTATTACCGGGGTATGCCGCGACACATTATCACCGAATTGCTCAATTATGAATGCAAGCGCTTTAGGGGTGATTGCGATTAGGACTTCGGGGCATGGGTAAGTGAATGAATCGATGTACTGTGGCTGTCAGAGGTCAGACGCAGCATGGGGGTTTCTGAACTTGCACTCTGTTTACTAGCCAAGAGGGTATGGGATTTTTTGTGTATGTGTCGTTTCCTGTGATGGTCTCACATCTATAGATGAGTTGTTCTTCTCAAGGGTGTGCAATAACATTCAGAACACAAGCCTATACATGTATGAGTGAGTGAAAGGATGGATTGCATAGAAAAGGAAGAACATTCAATCTGATGTGTGTTCAGTACACCTTATTAAAAAAGGAAAAAAAAAGACTTCAAAAGAGAGAAAGAAAAATGCATAGAAGTTGAAAGGTGGAAAGGAAAGTACATGTACATGTACTTGTAGCTCCAGTGGAGAATTTCAAAGAACTGGAAAATAGAAATTAGGTACCAGTAAATGCAACCGTAGCTCTTAGTCTTGTCTATTGTGAAAAGAAAAAAAAGAATTGTGAAGACGATTTTTTTTTCCCCTTAAATTCTGTGCATATACATTAAAAAGTAGTATAACTTTCAATAACAGTTCAAAATTTGGCATATTGCTGAACAGGCTTAAACATACTCCTTTGCATTTGGTAGATTATATTCAGCAGGAAAATGAATGCAGTGATTTTTATGAAAATAGTGAAGATAAGAAAATGCTAAAGGACATCTTATAGGCCTACATGTATCGATGACAACAAGAAATATTGATTTGATTGTAAGGAGGAACACAACTTTGATCAACTTATGTTATAACTACATGTACTGTATAACAGTCTGATGCAAAAGTGGTTGGTAAATGCTTGGTCTTTGGTACATGTAAAGTGCTATCTTTTACACAGGCAGATATGAACAGTGCGTGGTGTAATACAAGCAGTGTAACATAAAGATGATATGATATGGAAGACATAATGTGCTAAGAATAATCAAACTAATTCCTTCCTGTGTCCTAGTGAGACAGCCTATCTAAATATATCACTTCCTTTTGTCATCATTTCATCCAAGGTCCCTCTTACTCTGCCCAACGTTCATTTTTAGATATATAGTATATAGAAAATAGTATTGGCACATGTATTTAAAGGGCAATCCAACCTTGATAATAAGATGATTTGTGTGAAAGCAGAAAAATAAGAAAAACAGGATGGCGAAAGTTTGAAAGAAATCGGACAAGGACTAAGAAAGTTATGGATGTTTGAAAAATGAGATCACTACATCTATGCGAATCTCAAATTGGCAATTTGGTGAGTCAATTGTGACATTTTTGTGGACAACTCTCCCATTTGTCGTACACAAAAATATCATTAATTTGGGGTTTTCTTAGAGGCGCTTTTACCCTCGGGGCAGTACTCAAAATATATTGGAGATAGCATATTGTTATAGGTCCTCATGAACGAAAAGATTCTACTGAGTAATGCATTTTTTTAAAAAGTGACATTTTAGTCATTTTGTGTGTTGGAGCGAATGGGGGAGTTGTCCACAGCTACATCACAGTGACATTACCTATTCGGCCAATTTGAAATTCCCATATGCATAGTGATTACAACTTTCAAAAATTCATAACTTTCTTATTGCTTGTCTGATTTTGTTCAAACTTTCATCAATCTGCTTCTCTGATTTTTCCTCTTTCTTTCAAAGCAACTTGCTATAAAGGTTGGATTTCCCTTTAATGTGATCATGTACCAGTAACTCTTTATTAAGCCAAGAATTAAACTACTTAGTAATAATCTTCTGTACATTGATGATCGCTACTGCATAAATCGTCTGATAAGAGCCGGAACGTCATTAAATGTATTTTGTAGTATACATTAAGGCCCCTAATTTGGCTCTCAATGTACATGTATGTTTCTGTGTGAAGACTGAAAGTGAAGTTTAAGTGTCTAATATTAATAGGTTTGCAGTTGTAGAATGAATTCAGATTTATTTCCTTGTTATGGTCCAAGGAAACTTACATGTATGTTTGAAAGACAAACTACAGTGTACAGGCCTACCCCTAATGAAAGTCCTGTTGAGAGCCAGAACGTCATTAAAGGCATTGATTAACTTTGCCCAGGATTGAAAAAAGAAATTACTCTTCCAGCTAATGCTGTAATCATAATTGCAAACCTTTAGCTCAGACAGGAATCGCCTGAGTTTTATAAGCTGATCGGTCGTTTATATATCAAGATATTTACATTTGAACATTGATGTCGGGATAGAGTACCACCGAACCCTAAAGAACTCTTACGGTTGGCATACCTCGCTCTATCACAGAATACCGTACGGGCTGGAAACCCGCTCTGAAATCGCCAAGCGCCGGTGCTTGGTTTTTGTGACTGCAGCGCAGCGAAGAAGCCGAGCGACTTGCGCTAGCGATTGATCGCGATTTTCTCTTTTTTAGGATAGTAAACGGGTTCCATTTTCTCTCATACTTTCACATATCCTTAATTATATATGTAGTTAGAGGACTGCATACAATTCACTGGCATTTGAGCTGATTTTACAATTTTTCACAAAGTTAATCAATCACTTTAAATGTATATAAGGCCCCTAATTTGGCTCTCAATGTACATGTACATGTATGTTTCTGTTTGAAGACTGAAAGTGAAGGTTAGTGTGTAACATTAATAATAATTGCAGTTGTAGAATGATTTAAGATTTATTTCCTTGTTATGGTCCAAGAAAACTTATGTTTGAAAGACAAACTATAGTGTACAGGCCTACCCCTTATGAAAGTCCTTATTTTTGCACATTTTTAAAAGTACAATAACCTTTACTTTTACATCATGTGGCAACCAGAAGCCTGCTGTTGTGGCATCCAACCAGGGAGTTCCCTATTAAATCCAACATCTGCTTCCAGAACACATCTGCCAAAACTGATTGTGCTATCTTTGATTTTTGAAGGGAAATGGGACCTGGGAATATACAATTTAGTATGTAAACGTAAATGTCTATGTGGGCTTACAAATAATGTGTACGTGTATACGGTACCCATTTTGCAGTCTTGTTTGCCAGCCCGTACTATCTTATGTCAATGATGTCATAGGCCCTGAATGTACTGGGTATTGAAGGGTCTGATGGAGACTACTCAGACATGTTTTACAATGTACATGTACATGTACACAGTGAAAAATTATGCAGTGAGCAGAGAGCCATTTACAGGTTTGTCTTAAAAGTTCACAAAGAGCTCTTGAAAACTAACTGGGAACTCTGGTAAAATGACATGTAACAAAAGTAAAATGGTCACTAAGGAAATCTTATGTTATTGAAAGAAAATATAGAAAGGAGTGCCAGCCAACGAAAAATTATTACATATTTCTACATTTAGGACTGTAACAGGGTATATGAAAGAAATTCCCTTACATGCATGTTAATCCCTCTGTAGTCTGTAGGTCTACAGTACATAATTCATGCACTTGGTATCCATACAGCAGAAATTCAGAGCTTTGAGCGGAACACGAGCTATCCGCTTGCATTCAGTCACGAGCCACTTTCCCACGACCCTCTAATACTGGAAAGGTTGGTAGACACAGCAAGGGAGTGAGTCACAGGAAAACCCCTTCTGCTACCTTGAAGTCACTTCCACTTACTGCTAACCAACCTGGACATCTGACACCGATGGCCTGATGGACTGAACGACTGACACGAGGACACGTACGAGACAAGCTTGCGTTACAGGTCCGATGTGGGAATTATTTACAAAGAAATTCGACTACATGTACATATAAAGTCCCTGAATCATTTGCATTTATTAATCAGTAATTCTTGGCTTTAGTTTGTTCTGACAACTGACACTGATGACCTCATGGACCGAACAACAAATGACAAGAGAAAAACAGCACACCCTCCAGAGTTTACATCACAGGTCCCGTATACATGTAGATCTACGTGTACCACCATTTTTTTTCAAGAAGATAGACTGCAGAAAATTTCAGCATCATTTGCATTCATTTATCAAATAATGTTTTTTGTAATGAGTATGATTTCAGAATTGAGACTAATACAATATACATTTTCCATAGACCTATGTGCATTTTCCATAGACCGCATCATTTGCATTTAACCTGTTGAATATGGTTTGAGCTTCATATAGCCTGTACGTGAAATATGACATTTTTTAGACCCCAAAGTGAGATATTTCATGTGCAGTTATTGTGTGAAAAGCCATAATAATAGTCAGGTTCACACTATGGGAGCTAAACTTTAAGCTGCGCTTGCAGTTTCAAAACTTTAAGTTAACTTGTAGTTATCTTGTAGTTTCAGACCGTATTCATGAACGGACTCCTTGTTTCGATACTTTAAGTTTACTTGTAGTTCTAGCTTGTGGTTAACGCCGAAACCACAAGTACATGTAGTGGGGGGTCCTCTGTCACAGTTTCAGACCATGTGAACGGAATGAACTTTAAGTTTCGCAAGCTTGTAGTTAATGATGACCTAACTTCCGGGTCCTACCCTTCGCACGAATTATAAACATAGGAACTGTATGTGTACTGTACACACAATCGGTATCTACTTTTGGTGTTAACAACAACGATTGCCCGGCTTGTAGTTTCAGAACAACGAGCATCGTGGTTAGTGAGTTGTTGTTTCGTTAACTTAAAATTTCAAAACCACAATTCCCGTATGAACGTAGCTTAAATTCCTGCAGAGAGGAAATTTTATAATCACTTTCTGTGTGCTGTCCCAGTTAATTTGATTACTTTTTATTGGAATTTGATATATAGCCCACCCTCTTATTAGAGTTTCAATATAACCTACCCTTTTATTAGAATTTATACCCTAGGATAATATCCTCCTACAAATATTTTGGTGTCGATGATGGCACTTTACAAAGTTTCAATGATATCAAGGTTACTTGCACTCCTACAATATCAGGTTATCTCAGAATCTCATGTCCCTGGTACATTGAATTTCTAAACTAGACTACGAAGTGTGATGACATTTTCCAGATATTACATGTACATGTAAGTGACATGTTTGTATATACATTGTAGGCTTCCCTATATTTAGCATTCAACACAAACTGTACATGTAGCTGACATGACAGTTGACTCCAGTTTGATGTTTTCATAATTTTTTGAAAGTTTTGAAGTCAAGGTTGTGCTTGCAGACTAGTGCTTGTGATGTTCTCTGTTTAAGTATTCCCACTTTTAATTGAACATTAGAAGGCTAATTTTCATATGCAGTAGACTTTTAGTTGAGGATTTGCATTTTCACATTGATCTTTAAAAAAAAAAAACTTTCTTACACAAGTGTGTATCTTGTACTGCTGGCAAACAGAGCTTCAGACAGCCCAGTTGTGATATTGTTTGTGTTAAGAACGCAACGACTTATTACAGAAAACAGCCTGAAGTTATTGAACAGCCACGAGATGAAAGAAGACTGGTACTCAAAGAGACTGGCAGCATTCATTTATCAGAGTGATGATGTCATTTCTTCTGACCTTTTCATGTAAGGATCAATTACCAAGCATTGAGCATTGTTTGACCTCACGGAAGTTTTGTTTTCATTATCACAAAGCACATAGTGAGGAGCAACATGATTTTTTTTTTGGGGGGGGGCAGGGGCTCACTTGCTGCCTTTTTCGCAAGCATTCTTTAGTCTTGACATTTGTGTGATGTCCCAGACAAGAGTCTTACTTGGGAAAATAGCCATTTTAAAGTGATTGATTAACTTTGTGAAAAATTGTAAAATCAGCTCAAATGCCAGTGAATTGTGTGCAGTCCTCTAACTACATATATAATTAAGGATATGTGAAAGTATGAGAGAAAATGGAACCCGTTTACTATCCTGAAAAAGAGAAAATCGCGATCAATTGCTAGCGCAAGTCGCTCGGCTTCTTCGCTGCGCTGCAGTCACAAAACCAAGCACCAGCGCTTGGCGATTTCAGAGCGGGTTTCCAGCCCGTACTGTATTCTGTGATAGAGCGAGGTATGCCAACCGTAAGAGTTCTTTAGGGTTCGGTGGTACTCTATCCCGACATCAATGTTCAATCGTAAATATCTTGATATATAAACGACTGATCAGCTTATAAAACTCAGGCGATTCCTGTCTGAGCTAAAGGTTTGCAATTATGATTACAGCATTAGCTGGAACAGTGATTTTTTTTTTTCAATCCTGGGCAAAGTTAATCAATGCCTTTAATGAAAAGAGAGGATAGAGAGAAGCAATTTTTTAAAAGTTCCATCAAAATCGGTTATGAAATCAAAAAGTTATGAAAGTTTGAAAAGTCTCAATTTACTTTCTATGGCGATCCTCAAATTGGCAATGTTGCTTCAAAATAGGTTTAGTAACTAACTCTCAATATGTTTTATACACAAAATTTCATATTTTCTCCATTATCTCTCAAGATGCTGCTTGTCTTTTTGTGAACTCAACATATGTTGTGTCAAATACATTTTTCCATGATATATCTTGACCTAAGAAGGAGACAAGCTGCACCTTGAGAGATAATGGAGAAAATATGAAATTTTGTGTACAAAACATATGGAGAGTTGTACTACTAAACCTGTCACTTTGAAGCAACATTGCCAATTTGAGGATCGCCATAGAAAGTAAATTGAGACTTTTCAAACTTTCATAACTTTCTCATTTCGTAACCGATTTTGATAGAACTTTTTTTTGAATTGCTTCTCTCTATCCTCTCTTTTCATTAAAATTGATTTTCCCCAGGGCTTCATTCTTCTTTAAAGTCTGAGGCAAAACTTTGACTTTGCATTCGACTGATAGATGATTAGAACTTACATGTAGATACATGTATGTATGAAAAGAGAGATGTGCATTTACAATGTACATGTATGTGTATGCCTAGGCCTATATACATTCAATGTACTTCTGCTTCATTATTGTTTTGATTTTCCATTAGTATTTTTCATTAGTATTTTTCAGATGTCAAGATATACATGTATTGAAAAATTCAATAAAATATCCCTCTTTGTCTCTCTGTTCACATACATGTAGATTGTTTAATTCAGAATGGTCTGCGTGAAACTGACCTGTTCTTGAAAAGGTTTTTGAGTCGCAGAACTTGCATGACTACTGTAAACCCTCGAAAGGAGAGCAAGAACAGTCTTATACATGTAGTTCTGACAAGATTCTGTGACCTATTCAGGAGGAAGCTCTTGTAACTGTCAAACTTTCAAAAACTTTGACGAGAAGTGAGTTTATTTTGCCACCAATATCTGTTATATTGGAAAGTGAAAGTTTTCGCATTGTACATTGTTCACATGTATTACCCCATAAACTGAAATTGGCTAATATGTAACAGTTTCCCTACAATTATCTGCTTCTGTTGTAGTGATATTAACCTATATATTGATCTCAATTGTTTTCCTGTGATTGAGCACTTCTGGATTTTCTGTTTATAAAGCTACATGTATTAAAGTGATAAGAAAAGTTACCAAAATATGTTTTCATTGGGCATGTGTCCAGGGGCGGATCCAGGATTTTGTAAGGGGGGGGGGGGGCACACGAATCTCCGACATTCTTTTCTAAAGGGGGCTCGGGCCGGAATTGTCCCCCTATCCCGTTAAGCAAACACTTATTTACATTTATGGTCGCTTTTCTCTTTATTTCTCTTTATGAGTATCTAGTCTAATGTTTTATAACTGTTTGAGAACAGAAATATTTGACAAACTTGAAACATATCACATTTTAGCCTCCAAATTTCTGTGTTTGTAAAAAAAAGTGATTCAATTTTAGTGCATGAATAATAATATCCTGCAGTGTTTGCAAGTCCATAAAGGAAAGGTTTTAGGAGATCAGCCCATCGCAGTAAATTGCAGATTTGATTCAATGTCAGAGAGCCAATTAGTACTGTGTGGGGACTAGATGAAATCCATTCAGCTTGATAGCGATTCAGGAAAGTGGATATATCTGAAATGGGATTTAAAGACATCCGTGCAGCCAAGACAATTTTCTTGGGCGCATGGATGGATAGTGTCCAGGGCACAGATGTGACATGTAACCCACATTCCTAGCATTCTTGAGATGAACTGTTGCACAGAGCCTGCATTGCTTGCTCCTGAAAGACGCGTTAAAACACCAGCACATTAAAATTGTCGGGTGCCTGGAATTTTTGGTGATTAGTCTGAACTTGGGGGGCGCCAGACTTGCAGTGTAGCCTTAGGGTGTGTTTATGATTCCTTTGCGAAGGCAGAATGAGCGTTTTTAAACGCTCATCTAAAACGCTCGATCTAAAGCGCAGTTTCACGGGGTACTGTTTATGCTTCTTTTTTCCAGGCGAATTCGGGCTGTGCAGCTGGATTCACAAACCTGCACTGCACATGCTACGTTGACCCTAGGAGGGTATGTCAAGTTGGGGCACATGCTTTTTCAAAAGTTTTGAACTACTGTATATACCGCTTGCCCTGATCTTCTGTCAAAACCCATCTACGACAAGCTGGTCCTCCAATAAGCTGGTCCGCCAACTTGTTGTAGATTGGTTTATTTCTTGTCATTTCATTCAACTCTTGTTGAATTTCAGGCTCTGATCATGCAAGGAGAAGGGCTCGTAGTTCATCTTCACTATGATTTGAGCCCTTGACACTCATATTTATGGACTTCAACTCTAATATTTATGAAATATTTAAAGTAGGTCTTGCTCTGATGCCGACTGCTTAAATGCATGCATGTATTGAGAAAGAAAAAAAAAGCATTGCGCAAGCAGCACTCGGATTTTCACGTGAACCAAAAACGGGTTTATATGACGTCATGTAAGTGTGAATACAAATGATAAGTGCGATTCAAAACGCACCATTTTGTGAGTTTTACATCTGCGATTATACGAAAATGACTGTGGACACAACCATGTTTTGAACTAAACACGTAACAAAAATGTCATTCTGGCCTGAAAAATGGGAGCATAAACGCACCCTTACACGATCTGAACTTACACCTCCTTAATATGAAGTGTGCTTTGTTGGGTTATTACAGGTCTGTCAAGGCTGATAACAGTTTGGCAATACAAGGAAAGTGGACCCTTTCACATGAGATCTTTGTTTCCATAAAATAGTGACCAGAAATTCCCATCGATGATCTCGCTACGAGATTTTATATCCACACACAATGTGAAGATTTTGTAGGTCTCCTTGATTTGTCATCTGTAGGCCCTACATGTACATTTGACCATTTTATTTTTCAAGTTAAGGCAGTAGTGAGGGAATAATACATTGTGTGCACAGGGATGGCATTAATTGACCCCCTAAGTCCCCCCCCCCCCCCACCAATAAGTATGAAAATATATGTATGGGCCTTATGCTGCCATACAGACCCTCCATGTATGGTCGTTGACCCCCAGTAAAAGTGAAGAAAAAATGAGCTTGAAGCAGAGTAAAAAATACTCTTTTGTTTATACAGGAGCTCTTTTTTGATTTGGCATGAGCAATTTTCTCACAGCAATTTTTATATATTTCGTTATTATTTTACCATACCGGTAGCTCTTTTTCAGTTTACTAGAGCTACATGTACATGTATTTTGGAACTTTCCATATCTACATGTATGTAAATTGCTCACTGCTCCCTCATATTTTTATTTTGCTGGTATAAAGCCCTGGGTCCTGTTTCATAAAACTTGTCATCAATGACAAGTTGCAATATTAAACTGTTATAAGCTACTGAAATCCTTGCATCTGATTGGCTGAGAGCAAATTTGTCGGTAAAAATGACCGACAAGACACTTGATGAAACGCCCCCCAGAAGTACAATATAACTGTCACACTTCATAGTGGGGGAAGTCATTTATTGCCACATAGATGTACATGTAGCAAAGATTTATTCAGTATCCTTCTATTATTGTTGTGAAATAACAGGATAACTGGGTATTACAGGCAAAGTAAATCTAGTCATCTGAACTAGCCAGTCACATACCAGTACTGAATTCTTATTAAATTTTCCACACATACTGTCATGAGTCATGGAGTAAGCCGTGTAGAAAAATGGACTTGACTTTCTTACAAGTTACAATACCAAACACTGTACATCTCCATCGGAGCTACATGTATTCCAGTCACCTGTATAATTCTTTGTCCAGCTTAGACTTTTTACCAGTAGGAAATACATTTCCTAGAGGCTAAAGAGATCCCCTGGTCATTGGTGTATACGCCAATGTGCTCCATAAAGTTGATTAACAAATTATCAATCATTAAGTCTGTAACTCAGACTACCAAGGAGTCTATGGTATCTACAGGTCAAATAAGCAAGGGAGGGAGACAAGTGATCTGTTTTTGTTTTAATTCATCCCCTAAATTAGATAGGGCGTTAATGACAGGAAGCTGTCATCGGGGTGCAGTCCATTAGAGTTCCATGCAGATTCTAATCAACTTGGTCATATGATGTGCCAAGGCATTTGAAGATGGGATAATGATATGTTGGTTTCGTACTACGTCATGGTGTATATTCTTGGAAGGTTAGTGTAGGATACATGTGTCTATAGATACATGTAGATGTAGCTGTTGTGAATCTTTAGGTGCGTCTTCATCAGAACGAAGTTCTGCTCTAGCCCGCTATTGCTGATCCGGTAAATTAGCCCGATCAGAGAATAGCCAGCTAATTCTCTGCTCTAGCCCGCTATTTCGCTCGAAAAGTCAGCCCACATCATCTTGGACTTATCTTCAGAATAGCCCGCTTAACCGAAAATCAGCCTGCTCTAGCCCGCTATTCCTCGAGCGTCTTCATCAGCCCGAAGTTAAGCCCGATCCCATCATGCACCTGTGCTCCAACTATCGAAGCACGATTTCCGGTTTCATGGTGTTGTTTGTATGTATCAGCTGTGCGCTAGCGCTGTGTGCATGAGCTGTACACAGTGCACGTACGTACGTTGCGCACCAACTTCGGGCTTAAGCTCGAAGTGGGGGTACTTCGGTCTGATGAAGACGCGATTGCAAACTGAAGCTAGCTTCAAGAAAATATCCCTGATCCACCTTGAAGCGGGCTAGAGCAGAACTTCATTCTGATGAAGACACACCTTTTGAATAGTCAGCCCTGGTGCAGAACACCAATTATCAGCGGATTACCGGCCAGTTTGTTTTGAAATGTCAATGGACTTCTAGCTCTGTACGTGTGTGTGTGCGGTCATCACAATGGCAAAACAAGTAACCTAAATTTGCACCCCTATTTTGGCGATTAATGAGCTAAAACTTATCACATGAACTAATATACTGTAGTTATAAATGATTGTCTGAAAAAATCCTGAAATGTGAGGTCTGTTTTGTCAATTTATAGCAACATTTTGAAATGAAATCGTCCAAAAAAAAAAAGGTGTCTATTATTTACTAACACAAGTCTACCCCTGTATAAATATTCATGAAACTCCATTTCCTTATTCGGGGGTGTATATTCCATATTTAGAGAAAGTTTCGCAAAATTCAAGATCTGCACATACGATATTCATGAGTCAGCATGAATGGGATATTCATGGATTGCGCATGCGCATGGCACATGGACCGCTCACTCACACACTGCACACAGCACAGCTGTACACAGATTTTGGTGCGTGGGACAAGGTTGTAATATTTTTCTGTTATGTCAGCCTCGGTGATTTGACACAGATCCTTTTTTTCTGACACAACTCTATGCAGAAAATTCCGCTCAAGTAATTACCATACGGTTGTAGAAAAATGTACAATTTACGGATTCACCGCAGTGATTTTCTTGCGAATCTAACCAAAATGAGGAATTTTAGGGAAGTTTAGCTGGTAAAATTTTCTGTTTGTAACTGAAGAAATATCGCTAAAATTTCATATTTTTCGTTGGTCAAACTTCTAATTATTTTTGAAACTTCATGTTTACAAAAAGTGATGTTCAATACGTTACTTTTCAGCTTGCATTTGTAAACATCTTTACGTAGTAGAAGTCGTAGATCATGGGAAAATGCAAGAATTTTGCGAGGTCAAAAGGGGTCAACCTGACACAAACATGCTCGCTAATTATATGGTTCTCTCTCTACTGTAATATAGGCCTAATTGATTCATGATGGCAAGAAAACTTGCAAATAGAATTACAATATTTGTTATTTGTAGAACTCTTAGTCTTACAAATATCTAGTTTATTTGACTGACGAGAAAAAAAAGTGAGTGGAACTACAATGTGGTATGATGTATGTAGGCCTACATGTAAATGCAAGTCTTATTTACAAGTATGTGAATTTCATTTCAGATGTAGAAGGTAATAAGTAAAGTGACCTTTCCCTGTAGACAAAGCTTTCATGTTAGCTTTATACTACAATGGTTTTTATTTCAGTGTGAAATACATTACTAGCCATTATGATCATGACGTTTTATTTCAGAAACAAATTTGTTAGTGTTGAGTAAGGTGCACATATTTTGGTTCTCCAAACATATAAGTCCACATAAAGGCCTACATTTATGTTCCCTATTCGCTACCATACATTGTACATGCTCCGCCATCAGGTAACCCAAAGTGTCACAAACACTACTGTCACCTCTCACTCCATCACTAATAGACGTGACCTGACTGCTATCATGGACCTGTTATTGAATACATGATCTTTATTTCCCCCGTCCTCTTACCACCTCCAAATTGAATTTCATCTGTTTATCGCTCATTCTGCATCATATATGTGCATTCACGCTCTTCAATTCCCTCAGAAGTGAAAAAGAATCCTATAAATGGACCATCGCACTCTGCCAAATTGAAGTTCACGCTCAAGTAGGTATGAAGAGAGTCGATGGAATGTGCTTACCTGAATGCATTGTCAGCTGGGAGCCAGAAGGGCATTAACCTATATCCTATAACACAGAATAAACACCTTCTCGCTCTCAAACAGACAATATGGGATCTCCAGGGAGGCGGGATGTCATGAGATCATTGTATGTTGGACATGTTTTTCACGAACGAATGATTGTGGTCGCTGTAATAGCGATTTTTCGAATGTGGGATTTCCAGTGGGGTGGGATGCTATGAGATCATTGTATGATGGATATGTTTTCAAGATTCAAGAGAATGCTCATTGTGGTCGCGATGATCATGTTCATGGGATCTCCAGTAGAATAGTTATTGTGGGTTGGATATAGAAAGAGAGAGAATGCTTATTGTAATGGTGATGTACTCGTTTACACCACTCCACAATATTAGTATCCATATTATGTAGGCAAAACCTAGAGAATGAAAAATAGGGCAATCATTTAAAAGTTTTTAAGAAATTGCCTTTAGTGGAAAATGAAAATTTGAACTGGACAATGCAGAGCAGGGTGAATAGATATAGATATTAAATGTACCAATCTGTATATTAAATATATATTTTATTCAATAATAATTGCTGAAATAGCTGGTTTGTGAGTTATTTCTTACATGTATATGAAAGATAGTATGTGTAGTACATACATGTATATACTTGACTTTTGTACACAGGCCTAATTCTTCAGAAGTTAATTTTCGCTGTAAAATATGTATGAGATTTTTAAAAAAAATTCCATGTTCTTCTGAGCACGACATAGGAAGGCCATCAGTACTCAAAAAGAGAGAAAGAGTGAACAGTAACTAAAAAGAAAACCAAAACAAAAATATATTTAGATCACATTTTCTACATTTAGATAATGTGTGTGGTCCATTGAATGGCAGTTGTGTCCAATACATTATTATGTCTGTTCATGCGTGGTTGGTTTTAAGCAGATAAAATATGACAACATATGGTTGTGAAGACCCATGACAGAGTTTGGAATGTAGAGGAAGATACATGTAGTTCACGTGGGTAATCTTATACATGAAGGTACCATTTCACATTGATGATTGGAAAAATGAAAATAGAAAGTAATCATAATGGACATTAAATCATTTTGTAATGGATTTAAGCAGATATTTCTGTCCATACACATGCGCCTAAGTTTGAAGGCTGTGTCTAAGTTTGGGTGCATCAGAAGTTTGACAGTTGTGTAGTTTTACAATAGTTTAATGTGAAAGTGGTAGTTGAGAGAATGAATTGAAAGAGAATGGTTCTGAATGGGAGCACGTCTCATTGTGGATAGCACGCATATTATGAGTACAATTCATACGCATTCCTACGTGAAGCCTGTACATGAAAAAGTCATATGTTTGATATTGAAAGTATCTGGGATGATTTGAGCACCAGTCCTTACTTCGGGCTTGTTCCCAAGAGAAGGCAGGAAACCAACTTGTAAGATACCCCCACAGCAAGACAAATGACATGTGCAGTAGGCCTATAAGTTGTTTTTTAATCCCTGTATCTTTGCCTCTGCATATTATGAGCAGTGGGAATGACACGTGGCCTATTTACCGGTGCATTGATTTCCATTTTACCATTGGGCATTTGTCAGATGGAGCTTTTCTGCCTTGTGTGGAAACATTAGCATTAGCATTAGTAGAGCGTGAAAAAGCAAGCGTCACATAATCATGAATTGAGTCATTCTTCCCAAGGTCAGTCAGGTTGTCTGTTTGGGAGACCCGGGTGAAACGTCAATACAAACGTACACCAGGGTGACCCCAATCAGTCTGGGTGACCTCTCTCCAGCTCCTGCCAGTTTGCATAGGAAATGAAAAGGAACTGCAAAGAACCTCTGTCTCTGTCGCACTGTGATGTGTTCAATATGTTAGCCATGTCAAACAGGTAAATGGTAAATGTAGCTGACATGAAATGAACATTGAAAGAGTGAGAACTGGAATTCTCCGTGTGCATACAGTATTTACCTGAAAATGAAAGTGCTGTAACAAGATTTCAGCAGCTATTTTATCATCAGCACAGTGCATTACAAGGGGTAAATTTTACCATGTTCCCAATATATTGTTCTACACCTGGATTGAGTGAGACAGCTGTAAATAAAATGCCTTGCCTAAGGACATACATGAGACTGAGTCTGTGCAGGGATTTGATCCTCAAAACCTATCAACTTATTAAAAGTCAAGTGATTGAACCACTACAGTACATGTATACCATGACACTCCAGCGTCATTTCCGGCTTGTGCTTTTGCAATTTTTGAAATATTCAGCAAACATTAATAAAGTAATCTCTGAATAATGATTGTCAATATGCTTTCTGCATACATAGATAAAGAATTCTTCGATACACAGCCGGGGACATCAGAGATTGAGGAGTGTATCTATTTTAGCCAGACATATTTACAGAGGTCTTGCAACACACAAGTACCCCCGATATGAGTATTTGCACAGCAAAAGTTTTATTGACTTTTTGGCTCAAGTTATGCGACCCCTGCATTCACTAGTAAAATGAACAACACACCAGTCAGAAATACAGGACTGAGTTATCAGAGGCAGAGATGGAGCCGACATGATGTACATGTACTTCTACATGTGGGTGGGTCAAGGGTGGGCATTTTTCTTGGTTGGAAAATGAAAAGAAAGAATCATTTGTCTTATTAGTACATTGTGTTTTCAATTAAAAGTTGACCGCCCAGCTCTTAATGGCAGTGAAACAAAAATGAAAATAATTGAGATGATACTTGTAGGTCTACAGCATTAACACCAGTTTGAGAGATGCATATTGGTAAGCTTAAAATAAGTTTTAGGCACTCACAATTCTGCCAGGGAAGAAAATTTGTCAGGGTCCCTTGTCAAAATTATTTAATTATATTCCTCTATTGGAGATGTTTTAAGAAGGTATTATCTATTGTAACTCTATCTGCATGTTACCAAAAGTTGATATCTCACGGTCCTATATATAGTTTGATCTAAATCTAGTAATTTAGGGGCCTCAAATAATTGATGAAAAATGTTACCAGATGCATAATACATTTGCACAAAATGCCACAAAAAAATAATTTACACTTTTTGGTGTAACCCCTTCCCCATCCCTCCCATCCCCTCCCCTCCCTTGCCTTCTCCTGCCCCCCTCCCCTGCCCTCCCCTGCCCTTCCACTTCACCCACCCCCCAAAAGAATGTAGCAGGTATTTAAGAAGTACATTTTTGACACTGAAAAGGTGGATTGAATTGCATATACCTGGCAAGGCAGATTGTTTTTAAGCCAAGCAATCCTTGAATTATTACTGCCTATTCTGCGTCATATTTATGATTTCACAAGGATACTGGCCCTCATTTTTATCTTCCACTTGGGGGAAACCATTGAGAGTTTGTTGACAAGCCTGTCTGATATGACCAGGAGGTCATCTGCTGGGGGTCAGGGGTCAAGTTTATGATTGGTAAAGGGTCATTGCAAGAAGAGAATGGGAACATTTAGAGGATCATAAACATATATCAGGTACTGGTGTTCAGTGTGTGTTATAATGAAATGAGCTGTGCAAAGTATTTTTCTTCCATCTGCAGTAATTTGTAGACCACACCTTGCTTTGAAATGCTGTTAAAATCATAGATCTACAATATTGCTAAGTCTAAAAATAATGATAAAATACAACATAATATTGCTAGATTTCAGCTATACACATGTACTTTTAAAAGAGGAATTTACTTGAAATCACTTACATGTATCTAAAACAGTAGACAGAAGTCTCCCCCCCCCCCCCCCCCCCCCCCCTCCATCCTGCAGATTGCTCAAAGCTGTGATGCTGCCAGAGGTTATGAACTGTTTTAATTTACAACATATTTGTTTATTGCTCTCCATTGGAAGAAAGAAAAGAAGTCTGCAGTCATTTCAAAGCTGAAATCTATGAAATCTGAAAATTATAGTTCAGGGTTACTTTACAAGTAGACTTCATTGCTTGAAATCACCTATAATTTAGTAGATAATTTTGTTTTGGTTTCTTGGTACACTTCATATTTTCTCTGTCATCTACAAGTCGGTTCAAGTGACACTATTTAGCCAAAGATTTAATGGGTTTTAGCACTTGAAAGTTCAACCCTTTACATGTCTCTTGCCTTTGGCCTGTTGCCTGACTGCCTGTGTGTGGTATGTGATGGCAGCAAATATCCGTGTCATGTGTCAGAGGTAATTTGCTTTTCACACCAGTTATGATTGGAAGTATGAAAGAAGACTTGAGGAGTGTGTCGAAAGATAATTTATCAGACTTGTTCAACCGGTGTCAAAGCTGTTTTGACATCTGTGCTTGACTTCCCATCGGGCAACCGTAGTGACCCGAATTGAAGTATTTTGTTCTTTTGTTAAATGAGCAGAGATCACTATTTCCAGTCAACCAAGAAAAATGAAATTTAGATACTTCCACTTCGTAAGCAAAAGCTGTTTAGGGCTTTACACTCAAAATTGGAAAAAAAGCTTTGTATTTCATTGGTAAATCTGATCATATCGTTGTAAGTGCAGAATGTCATAATAAGAGTGTGTGTGTATATATTCTAATGATGTAGTAAAATCTCAAGAAGAGCTCTAGAATAATCGGAGAAAAAAATATGAAGATCACCTTGTAGGAAATCTTAACCATTTCTACAGAAATGTCAAAAGTACTCTTCAGGGGGAGAAAGTACTACATGGTACTAGACATCATTTTTCACCTGCACTACCTGATCTCAAAGTTCAAATTTGATTTCACTTCACAACTCAAAACTTGTAGGAATTGGTATGCCTCTTTCATCAGAGTTAGTTCTTGCGGCATTATTTTTCCATTCTAAAGTGATGTGAGAAATCCAGACATGGTCTACGCTAATGTATGTTTTGATAGAGTAAACATTATCAGAGCATCTCAGCCGGTGAAGTATTGCTGTCAAAATGATGGGAGAAATTTGGAATAGGCCCCTACATGTATATACAAGATTTTTGTGAATAACAAATGTGACAAAGCATGTTCACAATAATACTCTTCAGGCTTATCCATTTGATTAAAAAAAATCAATAAAAAGGAAGAATTGACTGAATAACTGGAGAATGATCAGCGTAATAATCAATGTTTTTTCCCTCTGCTAAGCATGGTAATTAGAATCAATTATTAAAATTTGATAGATATGATATATCTTCATAATGGTTATCCATTTATAGGCTTATACATGTAGTTTGTGCAAGAATATAAGGAAGTAAACTCTGGCATACAAACTGCAGTAGGCTTATGATGCATAAGTTTTATGTACACATGTATATTCAGTTTCAATAGCATATAATGTTCAAAGATGTAAACTGCACTTAATACTGTCTATTGATGTTCAACTGTGAACTTGGTTATTTTGTGAATGGGTGCATAAATATTTTTATTTTCTTTGAAGTATTCATGTTTAATCTTACCTGTACATCTACATGTAGGCCTTGCAATAAAAGTTTGGCATTCAAAAATTTGATACCATCTCATGAAATTGTTCTTTCAAAGTGATGATCTCAAGACATTTTTTCCCCCGAGATTGCAATTTTTGCATCTTTAGGCATAAATAGGCCTCTGTCTTTGGACAAACGGATTTGTTTCCTTCAACCGTTGCACATAAACAAAGCTGCCACAATACAAGGGTTTAAAGTTTGGCGTACTTTTTAGGAAATTGGCATAGGAGTGATTATTGAAAACTCATTGGGGTTTGAGATTCCTGTTGAAAATCCTAAACCTTTTATTCTGATTGGCTTTTATTCCTCAAAATAGCCATTGAGAAATCTACACAATGATTGGTATGCATATCACCAAAGTCAACAATGCGAAAAATCCCTTGGGATTTTACAACTATTGTATATTTCAATGAGGTAAAGAGAAGAATTGAAAGAGAGACATAATAGTCACACAGAGATGGGAGGGAGAGAGAGAGGGGGGAAAAAACAAAATAGAAAAGTTGTATCATACCCTACAGAGAGGAAGAGAGAGAGAGAGAGAGAAGGGGGAGAAAGAAAGAAAGAAAGAATGGTAGAGAAGAGAGAAATATATGAAGAGGGAGAGAGATATATATATATATATATATATATACACCACTAGAAAGAGAGGCATACAGTTCGAAGTTGGGATTGTGAGTTGTGACTGAGTAGTCCCTTTTAGTACTATTTTCCATTTACAAAGATGTACCCCAAAAATGTAGTTGTAACAGTAAACAGGGAGCTGGCTGTAGAAATTATTTTGAAAATCTGAAGTTCACTGTGCGTTCATCCCGATTATTATAGGCCTGTTATTTAAAAGTAAAACATTTTCCATATTTCCCTAAAAGGATTAAAATTTAATTGTGTAATGTCCAGCATGTCAGTTGTACAGAGTGGATACCAATACAGAACTTGTTGTTTAGGCCTACATTTACAAAGAACCTACATGTAGAATGACAGCTACATGTAGTTATTTTGATTAATGTACAGGTAGTTTCTTCCTGTTGTTGCTGACTATTTTCATTCACTATGTTTGTACAACATGTAGGAGGCTTTGTAAACAAATACTTGCAGGCTCTAAAAACAGATAATAGATTATAATCTGTCATAGGTTGTAAGTAACTGTCAGTGTCATTGAAAGTAAACTCAACTTGCACTGTACAAGGTTGATATGTGCTGAATGCTGATTTGGGTTTTTCGTAATCTGAGGAAGGAAATGGATAGCAATTTGAACCCATTTTCCCATCATATGGCAGACAATGTTTGAATATTCGTATCCCAAATTTAATTTATATTCAGGAAACCATGTTGATGATGGTAAAATGGTCCATGTACATGTACTTGGCCTGTAACTCCCAAATTTTATAGTTTTCCCTTCCTTTCCCCACTTTTATGTCATCATTTATGGTTCATGATTTTTTTTTCTTTCCATTTCTGTGCAAAACATAAAGCCACAATCTCAAACTAGTCTATGTACACATTGACCCAAATCCCGCACTTCAGGAGGGTTCATAGAGATCAATGCTGCACCAGTGTTGGCTTAAAAAAGACCTCATTTACCCTTGCCTTGGGGGTCAGTGGGGTTGAAGGGAGAATGCTATGGGTGGGTTATGGTCTAGGAATGACTCATTGCCGATGTCAGGTGCACCCTCGGCTGAAATGAGAGCTTTCACACTATACTCTTTGAATCTGTACAGAAGTCAGAAGAGGTAACTGAGTGCTCGGAATCCTCAGAGCTTTCTCACCTTGTAGGCTCTAAAGTCTAAACCAGTTCATTCGTGTTTTATTTCTTGAACAGCCTCCATGATCCTATATATGTAGCAAAATGGCTGTATATGTTAAATGAATTGAGCGATTATGATATCACACTGATCATACTGATGTAGCATTCTAACATAAAATTAAAGTGATTGATTAACTTTGTGAAAAATTGTAAAATCAGCTCAAATGCCAGTGAATTGTGTGCAGTCCTCTAACTACATATATAATTACGGATATGTGAAAGTATGAGAGGAAATGGAACCCGTTTACTATCCTAAAAAAGAGAAAATCGCGATCAATAGCTAGCGCAAGTCGCTCGGCTTCTTCGCTGCGCTGCAGTCACAAAAACCAAGCACCAGCGCTTGGCGATTTCAGAGCGGGTTTCCAGCCGTACGGTATTCTGTGATAGAGCGAGGTATGCCAACCGTAAGAGTTCTTTAGGGTTCGGTGGTACTCTATCCCGACATCAATGTTCAATCGTAAATATCTTGATATATAAACGACCGATCAGCTTATAAAACTCAGGCGATTCCTGTCTGAGCTAAAGGTTTGCAATTATGATTACAGCATTAGCTGGAACAGTGATTTTTTTTTTTTTCAATCCTGGGCAAAGTTAATCAATGCCTTTAAAATATTTGTGCAATAATCCTCCCATTTCAATGAAAGTGATTTGTTGTAGTACAGTGGAAACTTGTTACAAAGAGCACCGATATAACAAGATTCCTGATAAAAACAAAGTTAATTTTGCTGGTCCCCCCGGTTTTTGCGTTAGAACTTTATTTTTTGTTGTAAGGAGATTCCTGATATGACAAGGTAATTTTTGTGATCCCAAGGCCCTTGTTACAGTGAGTTTGCACTATATATCACCGCAGGTGTCAAACAGATATAGTCAATTAGCATTAATTAATGAAAGATCTAACAACAGGTGTTTGACTACTGCATCATCCATTGCTTGCTTTCAAGGTATCTTGAGGTAATGTAGTCCATTGATGACTTGTTATTTGGGCTCCTCCTTGCCTGGACATTCACAGACAAGGCCCACATATGTCAGGCTGACCTTATGTCCGTAAACTTGATCCTACACTCCCCTGCAGACTTTTCCTTAAATATCGTAACATTTATTTTTAAAACTTTCAGAATTTCTCTTTATGAAATGAACTGGAGCAGAATTTATTGGGTAGCTGATGGGAAACAGTAGTTTTTCCTTATCCTCAAGACTAGGGTTGGCTGCAATCTGGCAGGAAAGAACCTCAAGGTTATGATTGTCTGGCTCAGGCAGTAATATGATTACAGATGTATTGTAGACTAGATGTTTTGCAAAAAAATACACTATCATCAAATCTTTGCAAATATTCATACGTGCACTGCCAAATCTTCCTAAACACCTAATGCAGGTGAGGAGTTTTCAGTGCGGATGTTTAACCTGAAAATAGGCTGCTGTAATTGTTACTTTGTTGGAGTATACTGTACATGAACCCTGGAATGTTGCACTAGAGTTGTCACGCTAACTACTTCGTAATCTTTTTGAATTGGACTTTTTGAGTTTACTTGCTATTTTGACAAATTGAGGGATCGTGAATGGGAAGAACAAGGAAATGAAGGGAAGGTGTCCTCAAGCAATGTCAGTTTCAGTATAAACACTCCTTTGTTTATACATGTATTTCTTTTGTTGATATTAATGTGTGCTGAGAGATAAGTGAGTTGTGGCAGACAAGTCGTATGTGTGATCAGGTGAAGGTCATGCTTGTTTACTGACACATTTTCAGTTGTTTTATAGGGTTTTTTTTATTCTTCTACCTATTCTTTGATGAAGATAGGATTCCATGGAATTCTCTTGTGTCATATTGTCTGCACCTTGTCTACTTCCCCAGATTCTAGGAGAAGAAAGATTCATTTTCTGAAATACTGAAATACTTTCAGTGGTTTTCATAGATACTGAAGGTAAACACCAAGTGACAACGTCAGATCATTGGTTGGTTTAGAAAAATCATCTTTTTTGTACCAAGCATTGCCTAACAAACCAGTTCAAGTCATAATAGGCCACAAGATGACTACCCCTTCACAAAAACAAAGAAAGAAAGAAAGAAACAGTGACATACAGTCAAACCAAAAATATTAACTTTCAACAGTTATTAACAACGGCCATTTTCATGAATAAATTTTTTTTTGTGAGTTGCAAAACTTCTTTGTTGTACCAGTTGGGATTTAATTATTGCATGGCATGAAACTTTAGCGAATCTTGACGATTTGTGAAATTCCAAAAGTTTCATGCCCTCGAAAATTTCTGGTCTTACAGTATTCAGTTTGAGCCAATGAATGTAATGATTGCAAACATTTTACCATCGTATACATTTCTAAAATAATAAATTATATTTTCCTTCATTTTTCTTCTACTTTCAGGTGAATCTGGTCTTGGTAAAAGCACACTGATCAACTCGCTATTCCTCACAGACATCTACTCAGGGGATTTCCCTGGACCATCACAACGAATCAAGAAAACAGTCAAGGTATTATTATCTTCTATTCTTTCTTTGGCGTGGGTTATATGACACATAGTCCAGCCACAATTGCTCCATGGTCTATATCCTGCTCTAAGCTGATTCTTAAATTCAACCTAACCCTAACCTTACAGCTAACCTGAGACCCAATCACAACCCTAACCTAGTCTGCAAGCACAGACTCTAATTATCAGAAAATCATTGTGTCTTGAGAGAAGCCTGATTTAGCTACCTTTTAGTCGTGTCAATATAGGTTCAGGAGCAGCTATAGTACATGGCCTATGGTAGTCTTACAGTGCAGACACTCTTTTACGACTGACCAGGGTTTGTGCCTGCAAACTAACCCTAACCCTACATTGTATACCTGTGACAAAACAAGCCCAAGCAATTGCCGCCAGAGCAAATGTTCAAGCACTTGGCGAGAGATCTCTCTGATTTTCTGCTGACTTAAGAAATTTCTAATAGAATTTTGGGAAAAATACAGACAATATTAGGATAAAGAGAGAACAAGTTAAGACATCCTGTTTATGTAACATATAATTATCACAAATCTTCTGCACAGTGAGTTACCCATTTCAATCCCTGTTAATTGTGGCTATTTCCCCTCGCCTATAGGAATCCTCCTGTTGCTCCCCCCCCCCCCCACCCTTAACAGATTTTAGTTCAGTTTTATTTTGCAACTCTCTTATGTAATAATTTATTTTATTCACACACATATAATGGAACTGGTTCATAATAACAGTGGTCGTAATTGTTAGACAATAAATTTAATCCCATCTGCTCAATTCAGCCAGCCTGTCATGAACAGGGTTTTGCCATTGTAATTCTTGATAATTGTCCCTTGCTACTGTATGTAGGCTACATGCATTGCATTGTGGATACATTGTGCATGTTTTATACTTATCTATACCTCTGTATTATCTTCATTGTCCACAAAGAAAACAACAGATCAAATAGTTCACTTGGCATCCCAGCACGTATGATAAAATTGAGATATCACTCTGCGCTGGACATATTAACAATTATTTGATTTGAGGTAATCAATTCAAGCTGTTTGGCTTGATAAGGGACAATAAACAGAGAAGGGGGGAAAAGGGTCGTGCGGCAGTGTTGATATATTTGATCAACAGTTGTTGAGATTTTTGCATGCTTATCAATTTGTGATGGCCTCTCCAAAACATGCTTTCTAGTTTTAAATCAGATAATTGAATCAAATTGTGAACTAGTTGGATTTTTAAAGGGGGAAGAGCATGGATGCTTTACAGATGGATAGCAAGGTATATCGTAACTAGGCAGACTTTTGGCAGTGATCATAATGCTATGCTCCAAGCAGTGATAATGAATCTTCTTGATAATACAAAATGTACGTGTACATGTCTATTGCCGTTAATGCCTTTAATTTTCCAAAAGTTTTTAAAGGGATACAAGTCATTCAACAATCTTAATTTGGTCGCATTGCTGAAATTACAATATTGACTCCTGATGACCTGTCTTCATGAATCATGAATCACATGTAGACTTACCCAATAGCAGATACATGTACCTGCACCAGTAGGTTATCGGTATTTTAAATGAAAATATTGACCACGTCCATGCTATATTATGTCACATGTACAAGGTAGGCGCAGTATCAGTGAAGACAATAATATTGTAACAATTACGCCATATACATGTAATTATTTTCAAATGAAACAAAATTGATAAATATAAAGCCTGGAGAGAACAGCCATATTTTAAGAGGTGATATGATGCATGAAGTGACTTCTGATGCTCATTTCATCATTCAGTTCACACCTATGCAATCATCCAACTGTTCGAACATCAGAACTACTCCCAATATAGCATTCTGACTCATCCTTCTCTATCTGCCCTGCATACATCTAAATGTATCTACATGTAGGTGCAGTACTCTTTTTCTTGCATAATGCCCCAGTGTCAGGTAGGGTGACCATTGAGAGACGAGAAATCCAATCTGACCCTACACTTGAGCTTCTCTTCAATCGCAAATTTGATATTTGTGTCAACTTCTTGCGAGGATGGGACTTATGCGAGATGTAGGGCCTACATCTGTAGTGTACATATAGACTACCATTTTGTGGTGCAGCTGCAGCAGAGCTATTTTCTCCCTGTACTTTCCACCAAATAAATTATTTCTCCCTTCCTATTTCTTACCTGTGTAGACAGAAATTCTCTTTTTTTTCACTCAAACATATTTTTGGAATTTTTGCTGTCAAAGTGGGACTTCAACATGGCTGAATTTTCATATCTATTTTTTTTTTCTTTTCTAAGGCTCTTTTACGAATATTTCAGAAACCTTTTTGAGCTTTCAAGAGCTAAACTGCTCTCCACTCTGTATATTTTATTTTAGCTGTTTACGGCTACTTTTTCATATGTCATAACATATCCGTACTGATTGTCATTTCAGTCATGTTGAATTATCTTATTTCATAGGATGAACTTCACTTTTTTACTGTCATTGAGACAGTCATGGTTGTCTCTTAAAAAAGGAAGCTATAGGTGCCATCAAGCGTGGAGACAGGATAGGATAGTTTCAAATCAGTCTCGGTGTAAGCCTAATATGTGTATACTATTTAAGGGGAATTAAAGCAATCAAGGCCGCGGTATAAACGTATTAGTGTGATTTATCAATGGAAAGAAAGTAAACATGAAGATTTAATCATAATGGGAGCAGGAAAAACAAACCTCATACCCTGTGGTAGGATTTTATGGATGAGAAGTTACACATAGATAATCCTTGCATCCTTTTGTTTTCAAATGGTTTAGACCTGGATTTTTGCAGCATCAAGAAGTATCAAATTCATTATTGGAAATAGAAACTTCAAATAATGTACCAATTACATACAAATAAAAATTATATGATTTTTTTTATAACAAAAGTGTTCACTTCAAGCAGTAAATAGATTTGCACTGATCTTAGTGCTACCATTCCAATAGTAGAAGTATCTCAATATATGAGTATAGCAGAAAACATATATCCTAAATTGAAATACAGTACAGTTTAACCAAGATACTCAACAGAATAATTTATGTTTATATGGAGAAGAACATGTATAGTTAAAATTTGCAATAGGTACCAGTGTATTTGAATTTCCTACTATTGAAAGTTCTCCAGGTTACTTACATTATGGGGGTAAAAAAAATCCTTTATAGGCCGACACCACCTAGGAATCAAATTATGTATGAAATTCATTTTTACATTGTCCCTTTTATGAAGTGCAGGAAATCGTAAACCAGTCCTAATTTTGTACATAACATTTAGGGTAATTGTTGTTGGTATCCGTACTAGTTTGTGTGGATTGTGGTTTCATAGGTATTTCTTGAAAAATGTAATACTCTAATCTCTTTCTATGAATGGATTTGATTCAGTGATTTTGTTTTGATTGGTAAGGTAAAGGCTGGAATTTGTTTGTATGCATTTATGAATAGCTTTAGGGATCCTGTGGTTTTGAGATTGATGGAGCATGGGAGACGCAGAATGTAGGCCTACTTTTGGGCTCATTGATATAAGGTAGTAAGAATGGATATGTGCAGTGACGTCATTGGTGACAAATGGTTGGGCATTTTTCTGTTATGAAAATTCAAATGTAGTTTTCAACACTTGAAATAAATGTATGGGCAGCAAAGGAACCTAAAACATTTATAAACACTCTATCAAATCTAATCTCATAAAAAAATGTTACGGTTAGGTTCAGATTTACATACATGTATGAGTGCTTAAAACATTACAGTGTCACAATTCTGAATATTTTTGTGTTGGTAGAATCGTAGGAGTAGATTTGTAAAAAAAAAAATGAAGAAATTTTTTCTATTTTTTTGTTGGGGGGGGGGGGTTGTTTTACTTATATTTTTTTCAGAGCTAAATTACTTTCCATGAATTCCCATATCAATCATTATCACATCTCCATCATCACCATCATCACCACGTCTTCTTCGTCGTCATCATCATCTTCATCATCATTGTCATTGGCATCATCATCATCATCATCATCATCATCATCATCGTCATCATCGTCATCATCTTCATCATCATCGTCATTAGCATCATCATCATCATCATCATCATCATCATCATCTTCATCATCATCGTCATTAGCATCATCATCATCATCATCATCATCATCATCATCATCATCATCATCATCATCTTCATCATCATCGTCATTAGCATCATCATCATCATCATCATCATCATCATCATTCTCATCATTATCATTTTCATTGTCATCGTTGTGATAAACATGTAGGCTACTACCAGAGATTTTATATTCATGTACATGTACTAGTGATACTCAAGGAAAGAGAAACATAATTCAGAAACATATTAATGTTCTTTGTGTGCTTTGGGAATTCTGGTATGTTGAAAGGCCTGGAGGAGGTCACTTGAGGTCAAAAGCACTCAGGTTCTTGTACTGTAGTTACAAAGTGATTGACAATCAAAATTTGACAAAAAATGTATCTTTGTTTTGGATGACAGAATATGGCAGACAGACTCTGTTTGGCATGTATGTAGGCCTAATTTTATATTCACTATCAATTTACATGATACACTGAAGTAATATAATGATTTTTGGTATGGCTTGTTACAATGACAATAGCTACTTTCATACAGGACGTGTGGTTTTGAAACTTTAAGTTAGCGAAACTTTAAGTTAATGAAACAACGACCTACTAACCACGATGAGGGTTCACATGGACCCGAAACAACGATGCTTGTTGTTCTGAAACCACAAGCTGAGAGATCGTCGTTGTTAACACCGGAAGTAGATACCGATTGTGTGTATAATACACATACAGTTCCTATGTTCATAATGCGAAGGGTATGACCTGGAAGTTTAACATGAACAGCGAGGTCATTCTTAACTACAAGCTTGCGAAACTTAAAGTTTATTATTATGTTCACGTGGTCCGAAACTGCGATGGAGGACCACCCACTGCTCGTGGTTTCAGCATTAACCACAAGTTCTTGTGGTTCTAGAACTAGAAGTAAACTTAAAGGCCGGAATTCACAAAGGAGGTTTAAATTTAAACCATGGATTATTTAAATTTTGTGGTATAAGTACGCTTGATTTAGCGCATGCACTTAGAAAGGTCCAATGATCCCTGGTAATGAACGCGTGTGCTTGGCAAAATGCGCTAATTTTACGCTTGTTGCCATGGTTCCGACCATGGACTAATGCAGGTTTAAGCAAATTAATTTACCTAAACCTGCATTAGTCCATGGTCGAAACCATGGCAACAAGCGTAAAATTAGCGCATTTTGCCAAGCACACGCTTTCATTACCAGGGATCATTGGACCATTGTAAGTGCATGCGCTAAATCAAGAGTACTTATACCACAAAATTTAAATAATCCATGGTTTAAATTTAAACCTCCTTTGTGAATTCCGGCCAAAGTTTTGAAATTACGAGTCCGTTTGTACAGTCTGAAACTACAAGATAACTACAAGTTAACTTAAAGTTTAGCTCCCATCGTGTGAACCTGACTATTAGTTCTGCCTTGAAACACCATCTAAAATCATGTAGAGTTTTACAAGTTTAGCAGTAAAGGTTAAACAGCAATAAACCATGTGCAAATCTCCTAGACCCCGTTCTCATTACAAGGGATAGCGCACTCTAGCACGCGATAGATCGCTCCACCTCTAAGGTGAGACTGGGCAACGTCGTTCCGGCGCGATCTACGGAGGTCCACAGCGATCCCAAACTGGACCACCTCTGGGGATGGTCCACGAGAGATAGCGCGATCTAGAGCATGCCTATTCACTAGTACTACTATTCACAGTTTACTGTGCAGAGAGTGCTAAGATAGATCGCGCTACCCTCTGCAGGTGTGAACCCGCGGCGTGCCAATGGACCTCCCTGGCACGGCCCTACGATAGCGCGATCCACTTTCTAATCTCGTAATGAGAACAGGGTCAAGGTCCCTGACAGCTGGAATACATCACAACTTTTTTTCTTTCATGATTTGCTCACCATAAATAAATGTAGAAGAGAGAAAGGAGGTGCATTCTCAAAAGATCTACATACATACATATAGCCTGAAGAAACATGCATGTGTGTACACTTCCATGTGGGGCATGCATGAATCTTTCATAAGAGATCTGTTCACAAATATATTCAAATTTTATGCATACTTTTAAAACAAAGGTTGTAACCTGAAAGCTTGTCAGAGGTTTGTCAGATGTAGCAACAAGTAATATGCAAACGGATTCAAGTATTGTAGTTCATTCATTAATAACAGGTTAATGGATACCTCGTTACTAGGTCCCAGGAAAGAAACATCCATAAATTTGAATAACTTTGTGAACAGGTCTATTCGGTGATTGGTCAAGATTTGTGAAAGTTTCATGCATTGGAATGATTGATATACCACATTGAATGTTTGCAGTTTGCGGAAGTTTCTTGCTTAGAAAACATCCTTCCTTAGAAAACATCCTTCTTAGAAATCCACAAAAGTTTCAGTAATCAGTATGGTACGTATCATGCTGATGAAAACTGATAGGACTGAACACAAGTTGTACATAGGCCTATTACCGAACGATGAGGTTATTAATTAGTAAGTTTGTTCAATTTTGCTGTCTTATTTCAAGGATATCTACATGTAACTCTTGGACTTTGGTCTCTTGAACCATCACTTTGAGCAAAAAGAGAGTGGAGACTTCCTCATTGTACAACATGCTGTGCACTGGACTCTGCACTTCACATTTCATGTGTGAAACTCAACATCATAAATGGCAGATGTGAAATGTGTGCTATGGACTTGATCACTCAATAAATAGAAACTGCAATCAAAACCAGTGCGCCAATTTAATCGTTTGTCAAGCTCTTTTCGAAAATGACATTGAACATACATATGTAGTCCATAAAAATAGTCACAGATATTGCAAGATGGGGGGGGGGGGGGGGGGAGGGGTTGGGAAGAGAAAAGATGGGAAGGGAGAGGGAGAATGGAGAAAGAAGGAGAGGAAGGTGTTAGGGACAGGTTAAAGAAAGTAAAAGAAAGGAGAGGAAAACAGAAAAGAAAGGTGATGGGCAAATGAAGGCGAAGGAAGGTTTTTGGAGAAGAGGAAACAGAAAGTAAAGAGGGATGAGAAGGAAGGAAAAGATGAAGGGAAAGAAATAGAAATAATACATGTAGTAAAGAGAGGGAAAGGTGAGAGACGAGAGAGAGAGAGAGAGAGAGAGAGAGAGAGAGAGAGGGGGGGAATGGAAAGAGAGAAGATTGGGGGGGGGGAGGGATAGGAAGTGAAAGAAATGTCGGGGAGGAGAGAGACTAGACTGAGGGTTAGAAGAAGGAGAGAAAGGAGATAAAAGAAAGATAGGGAGGGAGGGAGACCATTTGAGGCAAGAGGAAAGGAGAGAGAGAGAGAGAGAGGCAGAGATAGGACTTGACATCTCACAAATCCATCAGCTGTTTCGGGGAGATCTCATGGGGGAGAGGTTACCCTGAGTACTGATCACAAAGTTTGTCCATCTTCAGTACGTTTACCCCTGTAAAAATCTCTCTCCTCAGGACTGACTGCCTAAATATGGACATAGACCTTTCCCTAGAACCCACTAATGGATGTTCAAGTGATCAGATAAGTCATTATTAGTCTGGTGAGGATAATTTTTTTTTTGCTCCCTATTGTTGATAAAATGAAAACGCAAGAACAGGATGACTCTCCAGTTACAGTCTACAGAAATTCCATTTTCTCCCCGAAAAATGAAGTGGAGGTGGCAGAGATATGAGTTTCAGTCAGATTTTTTTACCACAGCTTCGGGACATTTGATATATAACGTGCAATGAATATTCCAAAGTCCAACAAAAGTAATTAAACAAGCCTCGGTGTGTGTATCCTGGCACATTTTCCTGTACTTAACTAACTCGTATCAAGACAATAGTAAATTTTAAGATGTTGCACAATGTACCAATCATATTTGTAACAAGATAGCATGATTTAAATAGAGTACTGTGTTGAGAGAATCTACCATCCATTTACAATATGGAATATACTGACTTAAGGGTAAAAAATATCATTGATTTCATATTTCTTTGATCAAGTAGGTAAAATGTTAAATCATTTTCACTTTTCTCTTTTGCTTCCATTCACAAGTAGGCTACATAGAGAGAATTTAAAGAAATTTTATATAATATTCTGTGGATTTTTTTCTCAGCTGTTGTTTAGGACAGCAGTCATTGACTGATGTATTAGAACAGAGGAAGACTGAGGTCATCTTGTTTGTAAGATCTGAAAATGACACACATGAAAGTTATTTCATCAATTTGTGTTGTATCCCCTGTGTGATTTCTCTCATCTTTTCCTACCTGCATAAAATGTGATGGTAGAACCCTCCTCCCCCCCCCCCCCCCCCATTGATATATATATATATATATACAGTGATTATTTCCTACGTTAGGGGGAATCCTATCAATGCGGTTTATTCCGTCACAATAGAAATTCGACGTTACGGCGAAAGCAACCGTGTGTTAAGGCGAATGATAACAATAGGCTGAGATAAAAGGATTCCCCTAAACGCCGGAATAAGAGTTATATATATATATATATATATATATATAAGCTATGATTATAAAGGAAGGATTGAAAGTATCAGGTACCAAGGATGTGTTACAAAAGTGTTCGACTGCAGTATCTTTATCACAAGATATTTAAGTTTTAAGAATAGAAAACAGTCGCCTTTCAATGCCTCTTTTTCAATGTCATTTGTGTGCATATGCACATAGGTTTATAGGCCAACACATTGTCAGTTAATTCATTTTTTCTTCCCGTGTGTTATAAAGGTCATATTTCATACAGAGCAAACCCCTGTCAGTCATGTTTATCTATGGTTTATTATTTTGTGTTCCACATACATGTAGTTTGATGTTATAAATCAGGTCTCTATGTGCAATTAAACTTGAGTAGAAGGCATTAAAGATGTCAGAACAAACTGTTCAGTTGTCTTGTCCTAAATATAATATCTTTCTGAATTCTTTCCATCTGTAAATGCATTGTCATTGGTCTGTTTTGTTTTGGGGTTTTTTAAATTCCTTCCTTTTGTTTTTGTTTGTTTGTTTTGTTTTGTTTTGTTTTGTTTTGTTTAGATAATAAACAGACAAAACTGTATTATAAAAAGTTGCTGCCCTGTAATAGGCACAAGTGAAATAAAATCTTATCAACATACAGGGCTTAGGTCTACACATGTATATGTACATGTACATGTATGTATATAAATGTATCTACTACTGTACATATTCTGCTAGATATTTTAATTATCATTTTACATGTATGTATTCACCAGTTTTAAGAAAACAATTCAAAATAAAGAAATGCTCAAAGTAGACAACAATCTCATTTAAATCAGAGGGGCGGGAAATGTTGCGCAAATCAGTTCAGGGCTACATGTAGGCCTATAATATTATTTTAGCTGACAGCTACAGCAGTAATGCAGTATTGAAGAAAAAAAATTGTTAGCCACATAGGCCTTGTATAAATCACCAGAAATAATGAGACAACTTTCCAAGTTGGCTGTATAGTGAGACTAGGTGTAATATGGTTTAGAGATGTTTTGAAAGTAGAATTTATCCAATGCATTCATGATTGGACCAAAGCAAGCTCAATTCCCTAGCCTTCTCCTGCACTTGTCAGTGTGTATTCAGGGAAATGGGCATAAGAGATCAACCAGATCTAGACAAGACCATTTTCTGATGTGTGCATATGCATGTCTAGATCACAGATGGCAGCAGGATTAAGAGTTAGATGTACAACTGCAACTTTCGAAACAGCCACAATGATTTTTTAATATATATGCTGCATAGAGAAGTACATTGTACATGGCAGCCATACATGTATAGAACTTTTCGGCAACTAGTTTTAATAACAGAGGAACTTATTTTTAAATAATCTGTTTGTTCATGATATTTGGTATACTACATGTACATGCACAATCTGGCTTAACCAGAGTCGCATCTGTTTTGGATAATGGACAGATATGAAGATCAATTTCATATCTTGAATCTATTTGTTATAAAAGGTACAGTATGATAATCATCGTGAGAACAGTGGCTGTTGCTCTTTGAATTCACCCATTGTATAATTTCATACTGTCGAATGTGACTTAAATCATTTGTCGTACGTGCAATTTCTGCATGCGTCTGGCTTTGATAATGATATGAAATTCTCAACTTTCTTTCCCAAAGAGATCAGTGTCCTACCCCTTGCCCCCACCAGATTAACTTGACCACACTGCTAAATGGTATCCTTGCGGTCCTGTCTGATCTCTGCTCAGATAGAAGTCAGATTTTAATCTCGGGATTCTGGGAGGAAGTGAGTTTGATGAATATTTCAGAGCCGACAGATTTTCATTTGAAATCTGAAGGATATTAGCGCTTTGAATTCTGGCCTACAGCATCTTCACACCCTGCTGCTGTTAAGACTGTAGCCATAATTAATGGTCTTTTGGATCCAGAGTTGAAGAGACACCCTGATATTTTTTTGTCTATTCATATATTGTATCTGACAACAGATGGGGTGGGAGAATAATTCCCCATATTAATTTTCAGTTGCTCAGTTCCAGAATCACTGTTTTACCAGCATGTAGCCAGTAGCCCCCTCCCCCAACCCCCAACCCCCCCCCCCAAAAAAAAAAACCCAACAAGTTGACAAACACACACACACACACCCACACACACACAAAATAAAAATAAAGAACAGACAAAAAAACTAACAAAGACACAGAGTAGGTAGCAATTTACCTCAGGAAAACTCAAAATTAAAGCTTTTAAAACAAATAACACTCCTTAAATTATAAAGATCTGTATCGAAAATTTTGAGAGCCCCCATGAAAAAAAAATTTAATTTCCTACACCAGCAAAACACGATTTGACGGTTCATAAAACCGTTTTCTCCAAAGGGCGTATTTGTGCGTGTGCACGGATTCGTCAGTTCGTAAAAACGACGACGATATTGATATCTTAAAATGTCTGATTAATTTTTAATGTATTATCCACCCAAATAAGAGACCGAAATCTTCTTTGTCCCCTGTGTGGTTGTCAAAAAGCATCATGAGATGAAATAGGAAAGCAGTTTGTTTACCTGGATGCAATTCAATGTAAATCATATACATTAAAGGGATTGATTAACTTTGCCCAGGATTGAAAAAAAAAATCACTGTTCCAGCTAATGCTGTAATCATAATTGCAAACCTTTAGGTCAGACAGGAATCGCCTGAGTTTTATAAGCTGATCGGGCGTTTATATATTAAAATATTTACAATCGAACATTGATGTCGGGATAGAGTACCACCGAACCCTAAAGAACTCTTACGGTTGGCATACCTCGCTCTATCACAGAATACCGTACGGGCTGGAAACCCGCTCTGAAATCGCCAAGCGCCGGTGCTTGGTTTTTGTGACTGCAGCGCAGCGAAGAAGCCGAGCGACTTGTGCTAGCGATCGCTAACTTTTTTCTCTTTTTTTTTAGGATAGTAAACGGGTTCCATTTTCTGTCATATTTTCACATATCCTTAATTATATATGTAGTTAGAGAATTGCACTCAATTCACTAGCATTTTGGGATGATTTCACAATTTTTCACAAAGTTAATCAATCCCTTTAACCTTTCGACCGTACATTTTTTTTCCACTGGAATGGGTTGTTTGACATCTACAAGTGCATTACATGACATGAAAAATACATCATAAAACAATTTCTAGAGAAAGCAATAACCGGTGAGCTATGAAATGAGTTTGTTTACAGGTGGGTACGTGGCCTTGGTATGCTAATATTCCATACAAGCCCATCCTCTCTGATCTGCACTTCACAAAATTAGTTTACAACTGAAATCATACATGGAATGTCTTTCATGAAAAATGTAAGGGTATGTTTTTGTTCAGCATGATTTTTTTGATTTTATTGAAAAGCATCTTGCCGTAAGTGATTTGAAGAATGAATTAAATTTCTGCTTGTTCATATGCTGAAAGAGTATTATCTGATACATGTAGAGTGCAGATCATTAGGAAAGTAATTAATCAAGATAGTATTTCATTTATAGTGGGTAGTAAGTAAAATTTATGCAACAAGACAAGGAAATTAAAGATAAAGTTGAGTTCTGGTCATGCGATTACATTGTGAAAGAAACTGTCGAAAAACAATTGGGAAAGGTTGATCATGTCTAAATAAGAATTGGTGTATACTGTTAGGTTTTGGAATCATCAAAGTGATAAGAAATTGACCCAGTCTCCATGACAAGCATATGTACTGGACACAGAAATGGGTGTATGGGACTGTACACACACATGGCATGAATGTTCTGCCCGAACACTTCAGCTATTTCTTGTCATATTTCAGATATGAGGGCATTTGAAGAGCAATACTTTTCAAGGGACATTTCTACTTTGATATTCTTCCAAACTGGCATGAATGGAATGAGAAAGCTCACAAATTATTTTTCACCTTTCCCAGAACTCAACCGTCTCTGTAAGTCTTTATACCAGGTATCCATAATTACATCTGCAATCCCAAATTACTCTAAGATAAACAAAGGAAAATAAAAATAATATTTGTATTCTATTACAGAAGAAAACAATATTTCTCCTATATTATCATTTTCTTCTCAAGTATTTTAATAGTGTTCAGACATTTTCACTGTAAAATGATAAACATCACCTTTGTGAGAAATGTTCAGGTAATACATTATATTCTATTCAAGATCATGATTACATGTCGATTTCCCCTTTACTAGAAACTATTCCTGTTTTGGCAAGACAAACTTCATTCTGGCTATAAAAGGGAATCTTATGACTGGCGGCCAGTTGCGACTGTGACAATGGATAAATGGATCAGGAGATATAGATAGGAGATAATCAGGCAGAAGAGGGAGGGATGATTACAATAAATAATTGAATTAAAGAGTATGATCTCATGGCACGACTCGCCTAAGCCTTTTTCCTCAATGGCATGCTACTCGCAGTAAAATAATCCCATTATTGGAAGTCTTTGATATCGAATGTCTGGAGGGAAACATCTATATGGGAATAATACTACTACATGTACTAGTAGTGGTGTAAGGTACAATCTACAGGTATTTAATACCAGGATATATCATGGAACTTTGCCCATTCAGTGTGTATTTCAGTAAAAGAACAAACAAAATAGCAAAACAGTTAAATGTCATTGAGGTTTGCCTTAATATAAAAGTCCTTGTATGTATTGACAAAATTATTTCCCCCCAAAACACACAACACAGCCAATAGAACACTGAATTCGCACGAGTTACACAGTATATGAAATTTTCCACAAGATTAATAAATCCATTTATGTTTTGATTGAGGGTTAACCCTTTTTTTAAACAACTAAGATTATTCCCCAGTGTATATTTTTTGCATGACAAGGATGGGACGAGCGTGTCCCTTTTCATTACGCTTCACATGATAGTTCATCACCGAGCCGACATGGTGATGATGATGATGATGATCCTAATGATACAGTCAGGTGTATGGATGACTCACTGGAGAGCTGCTATGTACAGCAAAACAGATGTCTCATCATAACAAAGAAGATGTCTTCATTAGGGACTAGATGACACTTTGTTGTTACATTACTACCAAGCTAGTCTACGATGGATTTTATGTTTGGCTAAAATGAGTATGTGAGCAAATTCTGTTTCAATATTCAGTGTGTAAAGAATAGTCAGAACACACCCTTTCTGTTCAGTTTATGCCTTGAATGATTAGCATGTGAAGACAAAGGGTGCATAATTTTTTTTTTTAAGTTTTCATTTTCAATTTATTTTTTAGAGTTTGTTGTACAAGTATGATAGATCTACCTGCAATTTTTTTTAATTCTCCAAAAGGGCTGCTTTTACAATTTTCAGCAATAAAATTTGTCTTCAAGAAAGTTAATTCAGCGACTATTTGGAGGCATTTAGGGGCTTTTTTAAAAAAGCAATCGGCTCTTTCCCCTCATGTAAGTGGAGCATAATAGCATTCATTTGCTCAAGGTAATTTGAATTTTCATCTGCATCTCCTCAAGGGCAATCAAATGGGGGCCTGGATTTCTACAGACAGTAGACTATCCCAATATTGGCACATACAGTATTGAAATTGATTGGTCTCTTTGTCTGTGCTAGACAAACATAATATACATTGGGGTGGCTTTCATGACTCGCAATCATACAATACATATTCATCACTTTGTTATGATGGGCCAAGCGAGTGCACTATATGCTGGGAGGGACCGCATTGTTTGCTGGCAGATTGTCAAATATGGACCTATCTCTACTATTGTTGACAAGCATTGTAGCATGTTTAGGGTACCGTCTTATGAGTATAATGTGTCAGTTGTGGTTTGTTATATTTTTGATCATCCTATTCTACTTCTGTTACGACTACCGTGCTATGTATGTAGCCTAGATGTACATGTACCTCAACTTGATCTACTACATATGTATTAGGCCAAGTAAAATTGCTTCCTAGTTTCTCGTCGGGATTTTGCTAAAAATGAGAAGGAGGGGGTACCATGTATATTTGATATTTGATATTTTTCCAAGATGGCCGCTGCACATACAGATGCTATTAGGCATGGCTTCCTGTTATATTTATATTCTTATGGGGTCACTTTAAACCCCCAAAAGGCATCAAGATTTAAGTTTAGGGGTCTGCAGCAAAATGTCGGTGGATTTAAAAAAAAATATAAAAAAAATCAATTAACAGAAATAAGGAGGCAGGCCCAAAAAAGTGTGAGGGCCGGGACGAGAAACTAGGAATGATTTTTATTTGGCCTTACTAGTAATTTACCATTTCTCTTTCACCTACTTCTACTGCTGTCCCTATTGCCGATAAAAGCAGGGAGAAACCCCCTCATATCTCCCCGCTGTGTATGTGTGTAGCTACACTACTAAGATTCATGCTTGTTTAGGGGATTACATTTGGGATCACATCAATTTTAATGCACTCGCAGTAAATGATCATACAGAGGTTGAATGACAAAGAAGTAATTAATGGTATCTATTTTTTTTACTCTTATCATACAAGCAGTGAATGTATGTCGCTGTGTACATCACATATGGATGGGAATATAACACCGACATGTTCGACTAACACTTGAGCTTCACCTGAATATCTGGTACCTGTAAAAACAATACCCAGCATCATATTACCTCCATGCAGAGAAAAAAAAACACATGCAGAATATTACAGTAATCTGAGCAAATTTCTCAGGTCTTCCACCCTACTCGAAGACAGCTCGTCTTTCACATTGCAGTTGGAATATTTCTCACGTCACAAGTGAAGTCCCTTCTTCATCTCTATTCTCTCTTGGCTTGACAGAGGGTATTTGATATCTGTCTCCAGTCAGAGTCTTGGTTCTTATACTTGCCAGTCACAACTAATTTCAGTACTGGGAGCTTGATGCTGGCATCACTCACGTTCTTTTCCTGCCCCCTCCCCCCTTCTGTCCCCCTCCTCCAAGACTATTCTTTTCTGTTACCTAGTATGTGCATATTTCAGTCATCCTCATTAATGTCAAGATGTTGCTGATTTATTAATTTGTGTCATCATCACCGTCACCACTACCACCACTATCATTTTTATTTTACATCATTATCATCATCATCATTATCATCATCATCATCATCATCATTATCATCATCATCATCATCATCATCATCATCAACATTATCATCAGCTCTATCACTCTCATCTCCACCATCAATGACATCTTCACCACTATGCATCATCAGTATAATATTTTGTCATCATCATCATCATTATACCTTCCTCTTCCTCCTCCTCCTCCTCCTCCTTCTTCTTCTTCTTCTGTTGTCTTACTGTTGTTTGTACTTTTCGTATTTTTAACCCCTGATTATGTTCCGACAAATTATTTTTGTAATAATAATATTGTATTCTTGATGCCTTTCTTCTCTTTAAAACCACATCATAAGCTCATTTCCTTCTTATTCCCTATTCTGCTTGACAAGCTCTTCCTGTCAAAATTTGAAGTTCGTGGAACTTTGTCATTTTATGCCAACTGAGGCGATGTGTGCTCTGGATGAAAACCACATTAAATTCATGACTTCATGACTGATCATAAAATGATTGTAAAAACAATTCTGGTCCCCTCAATTTTGATTTAGTGTATGGCAATTATGTTCTGCACTTCAAAGATGATACTAGGCTAGCCAACCAGGCAAGCCAAGTTATTAACTACACAAGAGGAGAATTTATGTTAAATTTTAACAAATCAATTGTTCCGTTTGTTTTCCTGCTGCGTTTTTTGAAATCAGATCATTCAGTGTTATTACTGGCAGTAGAATGCAATCTCTCTTGAAAATATTTGTTTATTAGAATTTCAGACAAAAATGTTATACACTGTACTTAATGATCCTCTCAACTGAGGGAACCTGGATGGTTCCTGCATTAGAGAAATGAGTTCATTTAGTAGTCAACAAGTTAATCTTTATTTTTTAATCAAGTGTGATCCTGTGACCTATTTACTGCTTTAAAAAAATATAAAATAATGACATATTTTATGTTGTGGAGCTTACTTCATTTGTCCTTGGCTAAAAATCAGCCAGGTATCTTCAAAAACCAGTATGTGTGTTAATCACATTACAAGTCTGGAATTGATTTTGATCTCCCCCCCAGACCATCTGCTGTACCAAATCATATTTGCATGGAACATTATTATGCCATAATTCAATTATGAGTGGCATACTGTAAAGCCACTGTCATGTATTATTACGTTGAGGGTAAGCCTAGGTGAGTTAGGTCATCAAGTTCTTCCAATTACTGCTGCCTGAACTGAAGCCGTCTCGTGCCCGCCAGAAGGGCACAAAGGGATGCGCAGACAATGGATGTACATTTTGAAAAAGAAGAAGTCATTCCATAGTCATGAGTCATGAGCATTTTTGACTACATCCAATCAACATTTCGGTCCATACACTACCTAAACTGTCAACAGTAATCATATTACTTTAACAGTCAAAATTTAGTTTTTAAAGTGGCAAAAACTTGTGGTTGCGCTCTTTTGCCTGGCACAAGACGATGCATGTTTCATAGTTCCCATCACACTGCTGTTGATATTAAATAATAAAAAAGGAAATGAGGATGACAGATGAGGAAGTTATGGAGGAGGGAAGGGAGAAAAATGATGTAAGGAGAGAAGTGATCTGTTTGTGACTGATCATGGGGAGGGGCTATGATTACTTACATAATTTGTAAGTCATTTGCACTTTTAAATTGAATACAAATAGCTGGGTTGTTGAGATATTTATACTAGTCTCACATTTCAATAGACTCTCAAAAATAATATACGACTATACATGTAGTAGTAATGATGCTGAGATAAATTTATTTTTGATATTTTTATTTCTTCATGGTTCATGAGGGTTAAAATGTTATTTTCTTATTCATGTGGTTAATGGTTGTACTGTACATTGTGTTTTCTATTGAAAGAATTGTAAAGTTCTGTAGAAATGCTCAATTTACAGTACATATGAAGGAAAATTTTGTACTTGTAAATTTAATTTTTGTTGAAACTTTATTCATTGCTGAAATATAATTATCTCTTCATAACATAATATAGTTAAGCCATACTTTGAGTTTGAAAATACGAAATTACCAACATTTTCTATTTTTTCCCCCTTTCTTATTTCCTTTGCAGGTTGAAACGTCACAAGTTAATTTGAAGGAGAATGGGGTCCAACTCAGGCTGACCATTGTAGATACACCAGGTTTTGGGGACCAAGTAGACAACAGCAATTGGTAACATTTATTCCAAAGCCCCCCCCCCCCCCCCCACCTCTCCCCGAGATTTTGAACTTTTGATAATTTAATTACCTTTTGTAATGTTCATCATCTCTGGAAAACAGTAACAAAAAAAAAAATATATATCAAAATTTCCCTATATAGAAATATTATATCTTTTAGTGTCAAAAATGCAGAAAAGAGGTCCCACGAACAGTTAAATGTTATTTGCACACTGCCCTTCCCCATTGCGTTTGGCAAGTCCAAATGCTATTGGAGATTTGTTACGGTTAATTTTGGAAACATTTTAATTTCCGTTACATTATGGAGTGTAGTGTAGGCTACATTGAAATTGTAGTTTCTGGCTAGGTTCATATGATATGTGGTGCGATACTAGTACTTCATATTTATAGGAACATATCAATAAGTTAATGTTCTCCTTTACAGTGATAAGAATTGGTGATAAAGGAGTTATGCTCCTATAAACTGTAACATAACGTTTAAGATTTTTCTTTTTTTGTGTTTGATTAAAGATATCAGTTTGAATATAATATGATTGAAGGTGATGACCACAAAGCTGGTCTTGCTTTTACTTTCTGTTCATAGTAGACATGCAATATACCACAACATCATTATACTTGTATGACAACATCACATGATCAGAAGGGAAGGGAGAGTTCACTGTAAAGGGAATGGCAATATTATGTAGAATATTTGTTTGATGCAATTTATCCAAAAGAAATGAACTTGGGCCTTTTTATTTTTGTGCCCAGGTGTTTTTTCAGCAGTGATTTTTTTTTTTTAAAGCAGGGAAAGGAAGGTTTCGAAAACACCACTAGATTAGGGTGAAATTTTAGCTATATTTTACCCTGCCCCATGGATCAGACTTGATAGATGAGGTTGAATGAGTGCTATTCTATCAAATGCATGTTAACATAAGTATTTCTGAGCTCCATATTAATTTTAATGTATGTGAAATTAAAAGGAGTCATTTTAAAAGTAATTTCATAAAACAAGAGGTTCTTGTATTCAGTGGAATAATTCATACAAATTCTTGGGGTGTTAGTATTAAGATAGGCTTTTACACTGTAGCCCACGAACCCTTGTTATTGTCGAGCCCTGATTTGGGGTGTACAAAACAATTTTTAGCCTAATGGAAGAGCATTGTCAAAATTTAAAAGCACTACAGCTTCTCAAAACAAAAGTTTGCCCTAATTGTCCATTCCAAATTTAATGCTCGTCTTTTCATGTATAATTTGAGTTACTTTCTCTTTCCTTATAAATGCAGTTGGTCACCGATCTTGGATCACATAGACAGCAAATTTGAAGAGTACCTGAACTCCGAATCAAGAGTGAACAGATACTCAATACCAGACAAGAGAGTACAATGCTGTCTTTACTTCATTGCACCTTCAGGTCATGGGTAGGTACAATTAGAATCGAGAGTGGACAAATATTAAATACCAGACAAGAGAGTACAATGCTGTTTTTAATTCATTGCTCCTTCTGACCATGGGTAGGTACCATTAGAATCAAATACTCAATACTTTACCAGACAAAAAAGTGCAATGCTGTCTCTATTTCACTGCACCTTCAGGATGAGGGTAGGTACCCTAGGAATTTAGAATGAACCAATACTTAATACCAGATATGAGAGTGCAATGCTGTCTTTACTACATAGCGCCTTTGGGTCATGGGTAGGTACCATAATGATTGAGAAAGAACCAATATTCAATACCAGAAAAGAGAGTACAATGCTGTCTTTATTTCATTGCACCTTCAGGTCATCGGTAGGTACCACGTATGGGATTTTAAAAGTATGAAATGTCACAAAATAGGAGAAGCCAGATTCCATTTGTTATTGTCACACATACATGCATTTTTAAAAACAGAATTTGCATTAGATGTTTATGAAATGCGGTCATAGAGGATGTCAAGTCAGCGATCCATGCAGTCTTGTAATTACCATATTGTGTAATGAACTGGAACAGTCTAGCCATCAACAAAAACAACCTCAATGCAACATTATAGTAAAGCGGATTTTCAAGCACTGCTGACTTTCTAATATTTATTTTGTGGCAAAGAATTCCATACAGATATGTAAACAGTTAGGCTAAGAGTCAGTTATACAGGATGACATACTTTGTCCTAAGAAAACATTACTCATGTTAGATAACAAAAAAGAAATGTTACTTTTGTAAAGTCATAACAAACATTAATGCAAAGGATTGTAATGAATACTGTTCACAGGGTTTGTTGAATATGAATGATACAAGCAAATACATGCTCAATGGAGGCTCCCAGCCGAATACGCACATTTAAGATATTTTTCTATAGTTTTAATTACTTTAATGAAATAGTTAAATGTGCACCTGAAAATCTGCAGCCTTTTTTGCTGTTGAGCCCAATATTTGTCAGTGTGAAAGTTATGAGTTAACAATTTTGACGTTCAGTCTTGCTCAGTCAAATAAGAGTCATTTGAATCTTAAACCCTGTATGTCTCAAGCAAATGGTTGCAGCCATAAAAACCCCCATAAATCTCCCTTTAAAGTTGTTAGAAAGCAAGGTTGTGTGTATGATGAAGAAGAGAAACTGCCATGGAGAAAGAACTGTCATTAATTTACTTAAGCCCTATTTCAGGGAATTCAAATCCACACTGGAAATGACCTTCAGAGTGTGTAGGAGGTGCAAAGACTGGAACTGACACAACTCAGGAAGTAGGGTCTGCCTTTGCAATTAGTGCATCTAAGTTATCATTGATGGGGATTTGATTTGAAAGGTTTATTTATTCTGTCCATCCTTCTTTCTTATTTCCTTTTCTTTTCCATTAATCTCATTTTCACTTCTTTACTTCTGCTTTTTCTGTGGCTTCCTATCTTACTTTGTCTCAATTCTCATATTGATATGTCTTACGGGGTCTCTCTCTCTCAATATCTCCCTCTCTTTGTCTGTCTCATTTTCTGTATCCCCATATATCTGTTCTTGCACTCTCATTCGGTCCTTCCTACTCTTTTTTTTTTTCTCTCTCTCTCTCTCTCCCTCTCCCCCCCCCCCTCTCTCTCTCTCTCTCTCTCTCTCTCTCTCTCTCTCTCTATCTCACCCCATATCTGTTTCTCAAATTTTCTGCATTCCTCTTTCTGTCTCTTTTTCTCATTCCCCCTTACATGTGCCTCATCTATGTATTTGATACCACTATTATGCTCTACTCCTTGTTTCTTTCTCATTATGATGTTTTAATACTTGTTTTTCTGTCTTGTTTTATCAATCTTCTAACTCTCTCTCTCGCTCACTCTCCTGTCTTTCTCATTCTGCTACAGGTTGAAGCCCCTGGACATAGAGTTCATGAAGAGGTTACATGACAAGGTGAACATCATCCCCCTCATAGCCAAGGCAGACACACTCACACCAGAGGAGTGCAGGGAATTCAAGAAAAGGGTAAGCATCGCTGTAAAAAAGAATTCCAAAATATGACAATCAATCTGTGTGCCCTATGGCTGCCTCATAAAAGATGAAGCTCAGTAAGGTTCATCTTACTGTGTGACTTGCAATTATTTACCTTATTACATTGACAAAGACAAAGAGGTAAGCTATAGAATTTGCTTGTGAAAATGAAAGTAATGCATCCAACTCAAGTGTGAGAAAATGATAAGAGGCAACTCACAAATATTCAATTCAACACTGTGCCCTTGTTTATATTATGGTACCAGGTCAATGATTAAATCATGTAAGAATCAGTACAATTATCCTTTAAAGTACCGACATGTATCGCCTGTACTAATGGCTTATCTAGATCATTTGTAATGATTAATGTACAAAGAGCTTATACCAACATTAGTGCTTATAGTTTGTGTACTAATCATGTTCACAAATGAAGTGAGATATGAAATGGTTACATAATATATCAAATCATTACTGAAAAACTGCAAAACCAAGGACTCTGCTAATAAAGAGAGAAAGTAGTTACAGAAGAAAATTTTAAACAATCGACAATATCGTACGCTTCTCTGGAAGATTTTAAAAATGCCAGTCATCTTACCAAACTGTATTATCATGATACTCCAAACACTCATGTTCAACATCATGAAAGGAAAACTTGATATCATATTACAGAGCTAACCAATAGGGCAGGTGCGTAAGAGGATGCTTATTAGCATTATACCACCTCCTTGAAGTGGTGAAAAGCTTTGAGGCCTGATTTTTACGAGCATGTAGTTTTACGGCGGGTTAAAAAGCAGATCAAGAATCTATATTAAGGTACGTCTGTGTTTACTTTGAGGTTAAAACAGTTACCAGTTCTAGGCTGACTGGCTATCATGATAGGGTCATGAGATAGCTATCCTTACCCCCAAAGGAAAATAGTTTTCTTCACGTCACTGAGGGTACCATATTTTAACCAGAGACTCGCATGTAGGCAGTATATATTTAGTTCATATCCGTCAACTTTAAACTAAAGCCTAAATCTACTCAGCTACTTATGATCATCTGCAACGTAGGCCTATGGTAGACCGCACACATAGGTGCACAAACAGTTTTGAAGAAGGGATGAATGTGCGTGGATATCAAACGTGTACAATGATGACATCATCATGCGCCAGTGCCTAAAACAATAGCGCAAATGAATGTCGTCACAATGTATTACGCACTTTTCGTGGGTGATGCCATACACCATAAATAGTATCCGTGTCATGAAATTTATGTTTTCAGTTTATGTTTTATATTTTTCTATTAACAAGTATTGAGGTTTGATAGTTAGAAGTTGAAAAATCTGGCTACAATGATAGGATGCTATACATGCAGCTGTTCATATCCCTGTAGTTGAACAGGAGGGGGGGGGGGGGGAGTTGTCAAGAAATGATATTTAGGTTTCAGTTGAGATTAGACAATTGCGGTTGGCTGTCTGGCGACAGTGATATGATGTTGCCATAATCACGCCTCTATGTGGATCAGAATGGGTAGTGTCAGGGATAGGGATATTGTTTTTAAATGTAAGCTGGAGAAGACTCGCTAATTTTCTTAATGCATATTTGAATACAAGCTGTCTACCATCTTATGGGTAATACCAACGGATATAAATGCATGAGCTTGTCATCAGTTATACTCTTTTACAAATTCCCTTTAAGTAAACTCCAATTATCCAAAATTATCCCTCCTAATTTTTTATGACGGGTAAAACCTTCCAACAAATTTTCATTGCTCATGGAGTGCCAGTGACGTAGTAATATGTTAGATGAGCATGGAAAATTGATGCCACGGTTACGCTCCGTACGCAACGGTAATAACCTCGGCATGGCCCGGGAAGTCTGCCCAGAGAGCAGGGGAAGTAAGCGTGGAAATTAGCCATTTCCTTGTGATATGTCAACGTATGAAACGTCATGTGGGAAGGGCTCGGGCACAGTTCAACCAACCTGGGGCAAAGCTATGAGGATTAAACTCAGATCGGCAAAGAGGTGGCAGGGATATATATGGAAGATATATTGACAGGGTCTTTAAATTTTAAAGGTTGTCTAGAGTCCTAGTAATGACAAAAATTAAATTGTCACAAAATCCCCCTTCCCCCAAAAAAACAAAAACAAAACAAAAACAAAACAAAACAAAAAACAATAAATAAATAAATTAATTAATTTTTAAAAATCACTGAATGTTAGAGATAACACATATCAAAGAGGTTTGATTTAAGATATATCAAAGTCAAGTTTAAAAAAAGAAAGATTAGGAAATTTGGATGAATTGCCCCATCAAAAATACAGTGTATTCAATTTTCACCTAATTTCTGTAATTCTGCTTTACACCTTGCTGGCCCAAACATAAAAGTGCACTGCACAATACACAATTCAGAATGACTTTAGCACAGTATATCTCGAAAGTCACCAAAACTAAAAATTGCCTTTAAGTGCCCAAATTATGGCAGTGATGCATTTGAGAAGTATCAACAGGGTATTGAAATGTTGTGCTTAGGAGAGGGTGAAGGTATTAGCTGCATTTACAACACTTACAATAGGAAGGGGATCGTGTGGGATAAAGATCGCTGTTTGAATGAGATCCGTCACCAGTTGTTTCATGCTTAAAGTTGGTAGATAGCTACAAATTTGTCGCTTTATCTTGACATGTTGTCGTTAGCAGAGCAGGTGATTTGGAATGCGGGAGTCAAAGACCTTTCCAAGGTCACATTGTACACAAAAATAGAGCTGTATCGTGATAGTAGGTTTGAGTAGTGTACTTTCTTTTTTGTAGGCAGAGATACTCCTTGTCTGTAATTTTATTGCTGGTAGGCAAAAAAGCCATTTATCCATCTGTGGTTTTTATGATCTTCTTGTTCTTAGTGTAATAATGTGGGCAATTTAATAACAGCATAGACATTTTAGAATGACACTGTTCCTTTTTTTGTAACACTTATCATTAAGATGACCTGATAGCGAGTGGCTTGATAGGGCTATCCTCGATAAGTGACTTAAATTTTACACATGTCACCTCACAAACTGACAAATAAGTACCATTCTAATGACAACCCTTCAATTCTCAACCACAGGATTTTTTCAAATTAGATACCAACTTTTACAAAGAAAACATTTTGAATTGAAATCACCTCCTGAAATAACCCTTGATCCCTGGTAAAATGAATTTTCTATCATGGACAAAAAATCCCCACTCTCTTTCAGTTTAACTACTGAGAACAATATTCATAATGAGAAAACTTGCTTTGCAGGATAACTATTTTGAAAATAGTGTCAAAGCAAAATTTCTCTTATCTTCTAGGTCATACATGACTGCAGTGGCCCCTTTGCTTTTCAGTGTTGTTTTTCTTAACATCTAGTTTTAAAATCTTGGATATGAAGGATGAGAAAAATCTGCTGATTAATGTCCTTCAGTGATGTTATCTAGTCAGGTAATGTCCTTTCCTTACTGATGACAACCTTGAGGAAGACTCCTGATCTTAATCTCTGCTAGAACTATATCTTTACCAAAGGGATGAATTAGTAAGTGTTGATGTACCCATGTATTGTTCTAATATTAGACAAGGATTTCCTTAGTAACTGGTCATCTTGCAAGACTTCTTATTTAGACATTGAATAAGGAAGTATACATGTACGGTTTTTGTTGGATGATGTTTATGATGAATAGTGTGATTTAAGATATGATATTCAGTGGATCAAATTAATTGATGTTAAATTGTCTTGAGGTGATTGTCGCTTGAACAATCAATTGGATAAAAACAGATGGAATGGTTCAATCTTCATCAGATTTGTATCTTTTATAAATGCATGCGGTTATTCTTTCTATTTTGTTACATAATTTCCTATTTTGCAGTTACAAGGATCAAACAATGTCTATACTTTGGACTACTCACTAGTGAAACAGGTTGAATTTCTCTTAACGTAAAAAGAGTTATTCTCTTATTTTATGTATTTTGTAACCGAAAGTGGAAATAAACAGTTCTTTCAAGTTCACTGTATATATCACCCCCGTTTATCATATGTATCTGGATATTTGTATGCTTATGTCTTACAGATAATGGCTGAAATCAACGAACATAAGATCAAGATCTATGAATTCCCTGACATCGAGGAGGAGGAAGAGAACAAAGAAAACAAACGTCTAACAGTGAGTACTTCTTCTATTTCTCCTTCACTTCTGTGTGTATTTGATCATTCAGTCATTCTTAATTCACAATGTTGTTTCCATGATATACCCGAGTTAATAAGCTTCACAACTCGCAAGACTTTGTTCATCCAAATTAGATATTGTCATTAATATTACAATTAATTGCTTTGTTGATTCTTTTGAGTTGCTCAAATGTACTTCACTGTCAGGTTTCCAACCCCTTAATTTTTGAACAGACATAATAATAGTAATAATAATAATAATACATAACATTTATATTGCGCTTAATACAATGTTTCTAAGCGCCGAAGTAGTATTATTACCCTGGCTTTAAGCAGACTTTAGTCTACATAAATAGACTGAAAGAGATATTCTAAAAGAAGTAGACTTGGCATGATCATTGTATGCTTACAGTGTGTACTTAGATAAACAATGCTTTGATGGAGATAAGGATATACTTTTAAAGCTTTCCTGTTATTTCACACACACACACACACACATATATATATATATATATATTTAGTGTTTTTCTGTCGTATAACTTTAAAGGTCATGTAAAGTTTTGGTAAGCCCTCAAAAACTGTTCTTCAGATTTCTTCAATTTTTGTCGATAAATAGCAAGATACTAGCAATACTAAGACACTGTGAAGATTTCGCCTCCTAAAGTTTAATATTAAACAAATAAGAGGCAAAAACTAATTTTATGTGCCGGGACAGGCACGTAAAATCCCAACAAAGGCAGCATGTGCTATACACTGTAAACACACGTGTAAAACCAATGATGAGTAGCTACACACAGTGCACACACGCTGTCTCTATGCGAAGCCCTAAGATTGCTGTGCGGCGAGCCGTCGGGGTGAAAGGGTCCTAGCATAATGGCAGTGATCAAGCATTCCTTACAGATATTTACACTGAAATTCACCAGAAATCATAGATGGAACACCAAATGATCTCTTACAGACATCTTTTGATACAAGGAGAACAACATGAGACTATATTTAACATGTTTCTTTCCAATTTCCTTTTTGCTACCAATACTGTACATGAGCTTTAATATGATTATACAAGGGAGAAAACTCTTACAAACTAACCAAGTATAAATGCATCTTGATGGGATATCAAAAATACTTTCTTCTAAAATGATCTGTTTATATAATACCTTTAAACTATTTTGGGCTTGACTATTTAAATATGCAAATAACTGCAACTATATAAAAAAAACTGTCATTCAAGCAATACTTTGATGTTAACGTTGCTGGGTTTTCCTGTGTGCTTCCTATTTTGACTGGAAACTTCACAAATTGTGCGAGCAACATAAACTATACTAGAAACTGGAAACCTCTGCTTCGTCATTAAGAATATCAACTCCACTTATGTGTTGAGATATGTTTCTGTAGTTAGATTACATTCATCTATCTGTTTGCATATATCAGCGTCTGATTCACATACATGTAATGTTCTTGTTGAATATATTTTATGCATTTTTCAAATCACTGCATCGGTGAGTTGGCTCTAACTGCTGATTTTTATTTTGTTTTCCATTCTTTTTTTGTTTTCTTCACTCAACTTTTTGCATATCTACTCACCCCATTCAAAAATTTTCCTTGATAATTTTCTCTCAATTTGATTCACTTTTTCTCCTCATTTTTCTTGGTTTCCTCTCGTATTCTCTCCTTCTTTAAACTTGGTCTACCCTTTGATATTTTCTTTGTCTTTTCCGGGTCTTCGGGCCTATTTCTTTCCATTCTTTTATCTTGTCATTCTGTTAACATTTTCCTTTGAAATATCTTACATTTTTAACCCCTCCCTGTATTCTATGCTGTGTTCTTTGTGCTTTCTGCACTGATATTGATGACTTTTTAAAATTTTCATTTTCACTTTGAATTCTTTCATACTCTCACCTTTCTCTTGACCCTCCCACTGTCTATAATCCATCTCTCACATTCTATCTTTTTCCTCTCCGTCATCTTCTTTTTCATTAAAAAAAAAAATGTATTTCCTCTCTTTGTATTTCCTTTCATCTTGAAAAATACCTGATGTATTTTTCATTTTCTGTTTTTTTCTATCTTCCTCTTTCAACCCCCTCTCTCTGTATTTCACTTTCTTTTCTTTTCTTTTTTTTTCTTGCCCCTCATTCTTGCCTTGCATGTATCTCTCTTTCTGAATCTGTCTTTCTCTCTATTTTGTCTTTTCCTTTGTCTGTTGTCCTGCACTTCCATTTCTGCTCTTTCTCCTTCTCCATTCCTAACTCAACATGTACCTTCTCTGTTTTCTCTCATTCTCTCTCTCTCTCTCTCTCTCTCATTCTCTCTCTCTCTCTCATTCTCTCTCTCATTCTCTCTCTCTCTCTCTCTCTCTCTCTCTCTCTCTCTCTCTCTCTCACCGTTTTCTAATCCATGCACCCTTATCTTGCCTGCCCTTAACTTCACCATATCTTGAATGCCATTTTTGAACGGTCTGATGCACGATTGCATCCTGTCCAATCAACACCCTCGCTCATTCGAATGAACCAATAGCAGCGGAGGAATGGCCCCAAAGAGAAAGATCACTCTCCAAACAGTCTGAAGGTATAGCACTCTTCAACATCGTCTTTTTCTTACGGTTTGCTTGATATCATGAATGTTTTGTCATTTATAGAAATTTAGATTTGCACTCATTTGCATCATACTTTTTTTTTTTAGTTCTTTCTGTTCTGTTCATTATTATTTTATTAATACAAAAACCTTAACTTCAAAATGATCAATCTTAAGAAAAAGTTGCATTATGGTGTAAAATGAATAATGTTATATATTTTTCAAGATGTCCACTTTTACTTGAGCATCAATTGAAATATTCAAGTACTTTGCCCTGTTATCAACAATGGATGAGGGAACAATTTTTTTCTCTTAAAAGCTGTGATGTGTATAGTTGAAGAGATGTGAAAGGTTTTGTTTGTTTATTTATTTATTTTTGCTCTTTATTCTTGCCCTTTATTCCTATTGAAGCATGTTTTGTATGTGAGTGTCAGTTTAGAGGAAAAACCAAGCCAGCATTTGTGACCCCAAATATTTCAATTTTTTTTTTTTTTTTTTTTGGGGGGGGTACATCTTTTTGTGAACAATTTGTTTTTGTTTTTGAGGAGTTGAAAGGGAGTAAAAACCCTCCTAAAATATCTATTTGTATAATATGAAATAGGTGGACTATGTGGGAGCAGTGTGTCATGACTCCATTTTCCTTCTTTTTTGTCTAGCTGCTTATGTGCTTTAAAAGCTACAAATATTTGAAGGGAAAAAAATGTTGTCTCCACAGCAATTGGTGAAAAGTCATTTGCTCATAAGTGATTTTGACTTCTACAGCTTCAGTAGATGACATTTGGGAATCACATATTAAAATGCTTAAAATCCTTTCTGCATTTGAATGTTTCATATGATACCTAGGCATATCTTGTGGGAAAGTCAGAAATCTTTGATCTGAATCACATTAGAGTGTCAGAAAGTGCATCTCTAAAACAGCTTTATGCTACCGTATCATCTGCTGAAAGCCAGTAGGGTATGAAAGATAAAGTTGAGTTCTGGTCATGCAATTATGTTGTAAAAGAAACAGTCTCAAAGCAATTGGGAAAGGTTGATCATGTCTACATCAAAACTTGTGTATACTGTGAGGTTTTGGAATCATCAAAATGATAAGAAATTGACCCAATCTCGCTGAAAAGCATGTACACTGCACAGGGAAATGTGTATATGGGACTCCACACAAATGTGGCATGAATGTTCGGCCTGAACACTTCAGTTATTTCTTGTCATATTATCGAATATGAAGGAATTTGAAGAGCAATTCTTTGTAGGGGACATTTATATTATGATGTTCTTCCAAACTGACATAAAAAGGAATGAGAAAGCTCAAAAATTATTTTTCTCCTTTCCCAGAATTCAACCTTCTCTTTGACTATGAAATGTAAAAGGGGCTCATGCTTATCTAGCTCCAAGCAGATTTTGTGCATTGTCGCTGAATGCAAAAAAATGTAAAATAACATAACAGAAGTCAAAACACAGTGGTTCTTAAGCTTTAAATCCCGACCAAAAGTTGAAAAAAGAGTAATGAAGTGAAAAAGGAGCAGCCTTGTTTATGATAACACATTTTAATTTGCCAATGTTGAGTAATTTGGATATATATATATGCTGCTCCAACTTCCAATTTTTAATTACAGCATTGCATAGAATTCTAAGAGATAGTTTTGTTTACAAACCCCCCCCCCCCCCCCATCTAATAGATAGTTTTGTTTACAACCCCCTCCCCCCTTCCCTCCAAACCCTCACGTAGTTCTTGGTTAAGAACCACTGAGCTAAAAGCTGCAAATGATGCTGTTACATGTAAAGTATTTAACCTCTAATGAACTGTCTGTGTTTGCAAAGTAACATAGAGCGTCCATTTTTATTCCAAATCGAATAAAGGCTCGATCTGCAACATCTAAAAAGGAGAAAATCTCAGTAAGTGATTGCGGGAATGCCCTTTTCAAGCTGCCAAAAATTTCATGATGGACATTAACAGCATGAACATCATTCTTTCGCAATGTGTCAAAGAATTTTGCTGTTTTCTCTCTCTCGGAATGATCGACATCTACATCTATATGTTCTAATGGAATGTCTCGCTGTCTTGGGTTTTTGTCTACCGTCTTCTCTTCTGTATTTTGTTCTGAGTTATCTCAGAATCATCTTCATTTGAAGTGAATAATTCTGTTCTTGAATTCCATTATTTCCACTTCTTGGCAAGCAGTATTGAGTTATATATATGAACTATATTGATTACTAGTAGTCCATTAGTCTTTTACTAGTCCTCATTTGTTTTGTGTTGTGCATGCCTCATTAAATATACCCTACTTGTGCCGGACTTATAATCTCTGTTCATATCAGTTTTAGCTATGATGGGGGGGGGGGGGTTTGAATTACACAGAATTCCTTAGTTTACAGTTTCAATTTTATTTGCTAAATATCCTGTCATTGGTAAAACATGGACATATTATTACATGTATATGTAAAGCATTTTTCTTTCTTGATACTGATTTAACTGTGGAAAGGGTTAGGTAACTATACATTTGTTGCATAGATGTTTTGTTATGAAGCTTCGCAGGATGATAGACTAGTCAGGGAACCCATTGAGTGACAGTTTAATAGCATCAAGCAAATATGACGACCATTATTGCAGTTTAGTTTTCCTGAGCTTACTGTCGAAGGTGCTTTGCCTGGTTGTGTTGTGTAAAGAATAGATACTAGCTGTCTCTTTATATAGTACTTGTCAGCATGAGTTTTGATGTGGTTTATAGTTGCCTCTGCTTCTGCTATGCCTGTCTCACTTTCATGTTATTTGAATACATGTAGTTATCAAGTCTCAAATCTCTAATATATAAACACTAGCGTAATAACTTTTTTTTTTTGTTGTCTTTTTAAGGACTTTCTATAAAGAGAACAAAATTGAGACTACCTCAGGCTGGAGTTTTGTATCTTATTTCCCGCAGAGTTTTAGTTTTTCTTTTTCTTTTTTACCTAGTGGTTTTAAGTCTTTTGACCCGTATTGAAATCTCTGTTGGCTGCTGCAATGCTTTCTGCTGTTATTATCAATTTATTGCTCCTTTGAAACCACACTCTTTTCAAATGCTTGCTTGAAATGTAAGAAATAATCTTTCTGCAATGCTAATGACCATGTTTGCAGAATGGCTTTCTTTACTCCTTGATAATCATTTTAAACATTCTTTTAAAAAAAAGAGTTCCAAGAGTTCAAATCTTCTGATCTCTCGTTTTTCCCTCCAATCAGGAACGGGTTCCATTCGCTGTAGTCGGTAGCAACCACATTATGGAGGTCAACGGAAAGCGGGTCAGAGGTCGACAGTACCCCTGGGGAATCGCTGAAGGTAGTGTAAAGAAAGATCACTCGTAACCCATGCTCCTCAAATTTGGACCATGATATTTGGCAAGCCCTCCCTGTACACAATGCACATGTATTTCCACTCACTGATCATTTCTTATTATAGTGGCTATTACATGTATGTCAAATCAATCCAAACCGTGAAAGACCACAAGATGATGATTTAAATAAAAACAGCTGAAGTATCCCCCTATTACAAATGTATCCCTAATTTTGGGGTCTTTTGGGCTGTTCCCAAACAGATGTAGAAAAAAGTTAATTTCAAGTTTTAAATATCTAGCAACAATTGTTTTGCTTGAAACTTTCCAATCTGTTTTTCAAGAGTGAATGATAGCTGTATTCTCACTTTAACTCCTTTTTTTTTTTCATGTGTGAATAACGAAGGATATACATGTATTTTTATTTTATTCCATGCTTGTTCTGTTGCCCTCAGTTGAGAACCTGGAACATTGTGATTTCATTCCGCTCCGTAACATGCTGATCAGAACGCATATGCAAGACCTCAAGGACGTCACTAACAACGTCCACTATGAGAACTTCCGATGTCGCAAGCTCACTGCAGTCACGTCGGGCGATGCAAAGAGAGGTGGAAAGTAAGACCCAGACAGAGCAAGAGTGTGATACCAATTAGTGCAGAATTGACATAGTATTGTGATTATGGATTATGTGGACAGACATTTAAAGGGGTCTTTACATGGGTAATTTAAAACAGAGTATGTCTTTGGGAACCAGATAGCTCTTTGCAATTGTGGTGAAGCAGAAGGAAGTTAGTAACATAATCTTTTTCAGTCATATTTCACTCTCGTGGGTTCTCAAGACTATATGCTTTTTCTGGATCGACTTGGGTATTACAAATAAACGCAATAGATTTGTAGTGCATTAATTCAAGTTTTATGTGTATGCACTTTACATTCAGACAATGGTGTAATTTTACCTACTGTTAGGAACTAAAAGGGTATGAACGGTTTGTAAAAGCGTATATGAGTTACTGCCCTTCTAGCTCTCAGCATGAGATCTGTTCTATTCGATGGTCAGATTGCTGAGAAATACAAGTTATCTCAACTATCACTGAACATTATTCAACATCAAATCTTGGATCATCCAAGTGCAACGAACATCCATTGCCAGGCATTGTTGAAGATGAAGTTGAGTTCTGGTCATGCGATTACATTGTAAAAGAATGTGTCTCAAAGCAATTGGGAAAGGTTGATGATGTCTAAAAAAGAATTGGTGTATACTGTGAGGTTTTTGGAATCTTTCAAAATGATAAGAAATTGACCCAATCTCACTGAAAAGCACATGCTCTGCACACAGAAATGGGTATATGGGACTGCACACACATGTGGCATGAATGTTCGCCCTGAACACTTCAGCTATTTCTCGTCATATTTTGAATATGATGGCATTTGAAGTGCAATCCTTTTCAGGGGATGTTTCTACTATGATGTTCTTCCAAACTGACATAAAAGGAATGAGATGGCTCACAAATTATTTTCCACCTTTCCCAGAACTCAACCTTCCCTTTAAAGAATATGCTTTTAAAAGGCCAGTATATTCCTTCTTATGTACCGGTATAAAAATGGCAAACTATCCTTCGTCATTTCAGGACTAGCTCCAAGAACCCCATCGCCCAGTTTGAGGAGGAGAAGCTGGAGCATGATAAGAAGATGAGGAAAATGGAATCAGAGATGGAGCAGGTCTTTGAGATGAAGGTCAAGGAGAAGCAGAAGGGATTGGAAGACTCAGAAGCTGATGTATGTATAGCCTGCGGAGAGTTTGTATCACCTCTCAATGAAAATAGATTAAAGCCCATGTACATTTCGACAAGAGTAACAATATTAGGGCGATTCCGTGCAGAGTGTCCTGTATGACATATTTCATTCGTAAATGAAAAATCTCTTTGATATGATAATTACTATAGGTGGTGATACCAGAAAGCACCATTGTTTGATGATGATATCAAGAAATTTTTCATTTTTGGATGAAATATGTGGAAAAAAGATATACATCGTAGGGGACACATTGCACAGAATTGCCCATTAAGGAAATACAGTTTGATCCTGTCAACTTTGTGGGGGAAAACCCCTAAAAACTGTTTTCTTGAAATCCACTGCAGAAATATATGACAGGAAATGATTAAAATAAAAGGAACTAAAGATAATGCTCCGAGAACTCTACTATTTTTCCCTCTGTCTATTTATCCTCTGTCAACATATTCCTTCATCCGTCTATCCAATTATCTGGGCATCTACTTTCTGTCATCTGTGTGTAGTATACCAGGAAATTTTACTTCCCCCCTCCCCCATCCTCCAGTAAAAAACAGGAGAAGCTGGATTCAAGAAATTGTACCTGTCCATAAGACCCCAAATATTTCTTTTAGGTGGTGGCCTTTTGTAGATTTGTTTGAATTTTTTTTGCTTCTGTTCATGATTGTTCCATTTATCACCACTGTGACCTCACAGATGCAAAAGCGTCTAGAACAGATGAAGAAGGGCCTGGAACAGCAGCAGCGTGACCTGGACGAGAAGAGGAGAAACTTTGAGAAGGAGAAGGAAGCCTTCGACGAGAATCAACGGATTAGGGACGAACAGCATAAAGGATCAAAGTAAGTACACTCCTCTTTCGTCTTATAATTTCCTCATTTGTTTGGTGCCATTGTAGGAAATATGGGGTGGAATTCCTTTTGCTTTACAAGTAATTCTTCCCTTGCAGATATTGATTATGGGAGGTAGTGAAGGCTCTAACACCTATGCCAATAGAGTTTTCTTCTTTCTTGGGCAGAATTTGTCCAATTTGATATTTTGAAGATGAAGTAGGGGGTTGTAGAGTTTTAACTCTACACTGGAGACATTAGCCTTTTTTGTTACCATATTGTTTTGTACAGTAATTGCCAGAAGATGATATGGGATTCAATCAAAAAATTGGGTCGTTACCTCTATGGGATGAAAAATATTCCACCGAATCCAACTTTATGCAGCATTTTATATGGTTATTTTTTGAGAAAGTTATTTGATTTAATATGGATTTCATCAACTTGGGGAAATTTAATGTTAATGTTATTGGGAAAGATAGATTTGAGCTCTTAATAGAGAAGCAGATATTTATGTAATACCAAAGACTTTATACTTTTAGATAAAAATCTCTTTATTTCCTTGATTACAAGTTGCATGTTATTTAAGGTGCCATTAGAACTTTTACCAAAGGCAGTTTAGATAATGTATTGATGTGTGATAATGAGTATCTACTTGAAATTTTGCGCTAAATAGAAATGTAGAGCCTGTAGTTCAGAGACATTAGAACTTTTAACGGCAAACTGAGAGTAGCTTCATCTACCCTAACTCACTTTCCCTGACTATTCATCCAACTGGCAAATAACAGGCAATTACAGATGATTTATTTATCTATCGCTGATTTAATTCACATGCTTGTAGAATTGAACCCTCACAGTAAGACTAATTGCTCAATTTATTCATATATAATGCTCTATTATCTTCCTCTTTTTTTAACTATCATACACTTTTGATCATTCCTTTGACTCTGCCACCTTTTTTTTTTTCATTTTCCCTTCTTCTGAGAGAATATGTTTGACTACTTTTTTTTCTTTTCTGTCGTTGAATTTTTTTCTGAGTGGGACATTGTTTTGTTGAAACAATTTGGCCTTGTTTTGACCCGGGGTTTATGCTTTACAATGGCACCCATCATTATAATCTCTAGCAAGGGATATTGCTTTATGGTTATCATTCAAAAGTGAATTTTAGCTATGGTATCTTAAAAAGAACAAGTGAAACCAAATAAGATTTTTTGTTTTGAATACAGATATCTCAGGAATATTTGTTAGAATTCCTTTCTTTCCTTAAAGTCTGTTTTTTCTAGATAATCATATTTTGGGTCAGATTACTCTAATCCTCTCATTCTCGACGAAATGTTCAATACATTCTCAAGCATTCTTTAAATAGTTTTGAGAGAGAGGGCTAATTAAAAGAAGGCATGAGGCATCTGTAGAACTTCCCACTGGGTCTTCGTTAAAAGTTAACACTTTTTCCTGAAGTTGAAGGAAAAGATGAGTTGTGGATCTACTTTCCTCTGGTTTTCTATTTGCCAGTAAAGGTCTACACTGCCCTCTTTTGTCTGTACATATACAGGGTCACTGTAAAGGTGGCGTGGAGTCCCTGAAAAAAACGCATAAATGTATATTTATTATACAAACAATTTCAAAGAATTTAACTTTGGAAAAATTATTAATGTGTACATTTTACCTTGCTTTTTTGCAACGTAATATCAAGCATTTACAGTGCGTAAATCAATTCTTACATAGGCGAGATAAGACATTGCCAAAAATTGAAAAAAAATTCACATAGTTTTACAGGACTCCACATTTCCTTTAACATATCAGAAATAAGGCAAGGGAACACAGAATTGGGTGTGCTTTTATGGAACTGTCCTCTTGCGGTATTTAAAATTTAAGTTGTCTTCTGTGTAAAAGATAGAATCAGCATCATGGGAAATTATGATAAAATTAATATGACATTCAGTGCATTAATCTTCTCTAAGTTTATAATTTTTCTTATCATTCATTTCTCCTTTCTTTGATTTTGGATCTTATTTTGCATTGAAGAAAAGGAGGGTAACTATCACACTATCACAACTTTCTTGTTCGCTTTTACCTTATGTATCATAAATATGAGTGAAAATCATTTTATTTTGTACCCATTTATTTAGTGAAAGGCCAAGATATTTGCCAATCATGAGCTCAGTATTCATAAAATTGACCATTTTGTAGTATTCATGCTTAAAAAGTGACCAAAATAATATTGCTTTCATGATTTCATTTGCCAATTTAATCATTTCATAGTGTTCATATGTAAAATAAAAGAGAGAAAAAAAAGAAGTAAAATAGCATTCATTTTTTGGTAAATTCAATCATTCCTTTCTGTTCATGCATAAAAATGTAAATAAGGCAAAAAGTAAAATGCATGTATTAGCATCATTCTGCTTTGGTAAAGAATAAATTGCCACTTTCTCTTGTCCTAGCTCACAACATACCAATTTCTAGGCATGATAATCTATTTATGGGATGAAAAGCTTTTATCTGAATTTGACATTAATGTGCAATAAACCAACAGTATGCATGAAACTATTTTGGAGTCAACCATCTTCGAGGAATGTAGGCTGAATGTAGTATCTATGTTTGGATTGTTGACGTCTTTCCATAAACGTGCCAAAACCGATTCTGTGTTCGCCTGGTCTGATGGCTAGCCACCTTGCCTCATTTACATACCTGTGTATTTACAGACTGTGGGCCATGCAAATTGCATTCCACAGGAAGAAGAGCATTCTCATGAAACCGCCCAAGCTCTTCAGCAGTACCGCCGAATGACAGCTCCCTCTTTAGGTCGCGGGGAACACTAAAGGATTTTTAGCAAAAAGGCAAAAGAGAATTCATACACATCACCACACTGCATCACCTCATGCGCTATCGCGCACCCATAGTTGACATCAAGCCTTCCCCGCGACAGAAATCGCCCATGCTGTTTTATTCGTAAGTTGGAATGGCGGAACTAGCCGCTGCCTGCTGATAATGGTGCATGGCGGACCGTGGAACAAGTCTAAGTACCGATGGCATGTTGTATCATGGTTGCATGTTGTAGAGCTTGGCTGTCCAGTTCTACCACTTCGTTATTGTTGTTGCCTGTTAAAAAGCTTGACAGTCCCGATCTTGTAGTATACCACCCCAACCTACTGTTGTGTCGTAGTAGTATTTTATGTTGCTTGTTGATCCCATTCTCTTTGTACACTGGCTCAACTGCTGTTGAAATCAGTGATGTCAAGAGATTCAGGGAGGCAATCTTCTTCTTTTTTTGTTCTTGCATGCTTTGAATTTTGAAATGATCTAATAACCCCTTGGCAGAATTCGTTTTAGTGTAGTGGAATAGTAGACTGGTACCCATTACACGAAGAGCTGTTGAATTTCCTTTTTTTTTCTTCAGATAATAGAAGCTTCAATTCTTGTTGTAAGACACTTACATTGTCATTGATGTTCTAAACCCTGGCCCATATATATCCCTCAAAAATAGCTTGCAGTTTCCTTCCTATTCTCGTGTCATCTTCCTATAGAATGAATGTTTTTGTCATGAACATTTCCTTGATGCCTAACTTGTGTTTTGTCCCAAGCAGTTCACTTGTATTTCCTTGTATTGTCTTTCCGTCACCTTCACCTTTTTTTCTTATTGTGAAATAAAGAATTCCATTTAACTTAATATATCTTATTATAGGTCTATGAACTCTGTATCTTTTTTTTTTTCTGGTCTTTCGCCTCCGTGAGTTATGAAAATTATTTGCCCCTTTCATGCTCTCTTTGAAGTATCTCCCTTGCATGCCTCTGTTTCTGATATTCTTGGATTCCAATTTGTCATTGCTATTGGTAGTGTGTGTGTGTGTGTGTGTGTTTTAGTCTGTTTCCACAATATCTACATAGTATCACGATTTCAAGCGTATACCATATATTTCGAGAGACAAGTTTTCAGTCATTACGATATTTTGTCTTTTTAGTAAATTATTCCAAACACTGTTCCATGACATCTTCCTTCATAATTCATTTACCAGTTTTCAATTTCAAAGAGGAGAAGATTTTCTTTTTCCGAAGCGATTGTGTGCAATATGAAAATTTAGGCGATTGGAACCGCCTACTGAAAGATTTGATAAAAGTAAAGTTGAAATCACTTTCTCTGTCTGCTTCACCACTCCCCACATGCTTTATTCAATACTATCTACTTTTGCATTTCTTTTTTTCCTTTCCCCCAAATCTCTGTCCTTTTGTGTACATGGAGTTTCATTATTTCTTTTTCCCTCGGATCCTAAGCGTGATCATTTCCACTCCCTCTTCTAAACCTTCACCTGCCTTCAACCCTCCTTCGTGTAACCATTTTTCACTCTTAACTTTGTCACATGCATGTAATGCTCTCACTCTTCACTTTCTCGCTTTTATAATGTTAACAACACCACAACCCACCGTGTTTTTTTCCTCTCTTTTGTATTGGTTTACTCCCTTCCGTTTTGTTGTTTTTGCACTTTCCAGGTTATTTTGGGGCTTTATGATGGAGGGAAGGGGGGGGGGGGTGGATGGAAAGTAGTTGCGATACTGTCCTTTTCACTAAAAATGTACTTTGAGAAGAGCAGGACCAAGTCCTGGCCATAGTCCATAGTCTTTCAAAACCTCTTTTCTCTATAGACGTAATTCTAAAATGTGCGTGTACTCGTAACTTGTCGTTTACGACTACTGATTCGTGTGTCTTCAGGTGAAATGGTCGGATAGTTCGTAGGTTGGAGAACTAGTTGCTGTAGTTTTGAAGCATGTCTGACATTTCATGTTGCTCGTTTAGAATGTTTGATGTCATTTGAATTATAATTGCAAAGCCCATTCAAGGCTTTCCTAATGCAACATAGTGCAGTGTAGTTGGTAGTAGTATCCAAGTATGGTATTTGTTCAAATTGTACGTCCATGTCGTAGTAGATTGCCACTTCCAAAGTGTAAGCATCATTAAAAAAAAAAGAGTCATATTAACATATCATTCCTTTGTCCAGTTATCTGTATGATTTGTCCAATATTCAGAACACAGACTCTGTCTATATGGTCATCTAAAATACATATAAACATGAAATTAATCAAAAGCTCTTTATCATATGTGATACTATTTGCAGTATCACTTTACAGATTGTGTTTCTTTCGATATGAATCATTTTTCGCTGACAGTATTATCATCATCATCATCACAATATTTATATAAAATATAGAATGTCTGTACGTTTGGTCATTTTTCTAGTCTAAGCTACAGTAAGTCACTCAAACATTCTCATCATTTTGATATCATCATCCTGTAATTTGTCTCATAGCAATGACTAAATGAATAAATACAGCAATGCATTTCAATTTCAGTGTTTCATTTGGCCATGAAAATGTAGCCTCATCATCGAAATGGTCTCATAATACATCGTAAATGTATGAAATGTCTAAATGGGCAAATAAAACTCACACTTGGTTTATCATCATCATCACCCTAAAGTGAATTATAATCAGATATCATGAATGAAACGAAATAAAAACTCCTTTTTGGTTTGGTGATTTGATAGAAAACCCCTCAGCAAGAGATGGTCTCTTGATGCCTCCCAAAGGTAAAGTCTAAAGCTTTATGAGTTGCAGTCCAAATTTGGCGCTGTTTTCTTTTTTTTCTTTTTTTTTTGTTTGGTTTCAATCACTTCAGCAGATCACCCACTAACACAGAAAACAACATTAAGCGCAAGTGATTTGCTTGATTTCATTTTGACTTTGAATATATTTTGGATTCAAATTATAGAATCTTGTATATATACTTTGCAATTGCTTTTAAAAAAAATTTAATGTAACTCTTGATCTGCATTTGAATTGTACTCTACAATAGATTTTACATGTATGTACATATATATTACTAATACTTTGTTTTTTAAGAAAGATTTTTTTACACTAACTGTAATGTAAGACTTCTCAGCATATGTTGAAATCATACATGTACTTAGTCATTTCTTGTATTTCTTGGTACATGTAAGATACTTCTATATGACTGTATATAAGTACATGTAGGATTTAATATTCTACAGTCTTAATATTTTACAGTCTTAATATTTTTAGCATCCATGAAGAGTATTCTCTTTTTTGTGCAAAGACATTTTACAGACAGATTTGATAGTCTTATTTTCTGAAACTGAGATGTCATGCATTTTCAGTTTTACGAGTTGAAATTCTTACAAATATTCATTTTTTTCTCGCCTGCATAGCAGAAGTGCACCAACCTTTTACATTCACCAAATGAAAATGCTGCCCTGATGATTTTGCAATGCAGGCGAGACTGCCCTAGGCATTTTCCTTGTTTTTATTTGTTGACAAATGAAATGTAGGTTTAGTATAGATAGCTTTTAAGTTATGTATGTGCTATTGTATAACATTATCATTCAATGTTAAGTGCCCTATTAGTCTAAAAGTAAAACATATAAGGAGCTCTGAAATGTTACACACCAATACAAGAACACAAAATGTAATGAATGGGACCAAGATAACGCATGTCTTTATAGAAAGGTAGTGAAATATGAGTTTGATATAAGAGTTGATGGATACTAGTCATATTCTTTGAATTGTTACCTTGTTCACTGTGTATATTTAAAGCATGCCATTGTTTTTGTTTTGTCCCTTCATTTCATTTAATTTAATTTTTGGTTTGAAGTTGCTCTGATCAGAAACATGTATTTCAGTTTGTGCTTATGCGATTGGTAGTATTTGAGTTGATCAATCATTGTTTGAATGTTTGTTTCAAAACATTATGCATGCCCTTTTGTTATATTATTTGAATGAAAATATCATGAAATGCAGTATACTGTATATATTGGCAATCCTCTTACATTAGTGTGGGGGCTGTGGCATAGTGTGGGGTCCAGTGGTTGGGGGTGGGGGGGGGGGGGGGGCTCACAAGTCCTACAAAGCGAATGAAATGGAAGGGGGCAAAGATACAGGGGATAAACGGATATCATCTTTTACACTTTTCTTTTTGTCCTCCCCTTTTTTTTTCTTTTTCTTTTTCCTTTTTTTTTTTACCATTTGATTAGGGGGCACATGCCCCTCCCTCTTCCTTGTACCTTTGTCACTAACATGGGGTATGACATTTCTAGAATATATAATATAGGAATCCAGTCTCAACCTTGCATCGTGGTAGAGAACATCTGATTTCGGACTTCATGCATATGCACTATATGTATTCCATACAAAGCAGTTACTATTTAGTGGCTTGCATGCCCGTTTGTTATATTATTTGAATGAAAATATCATGAAATGCATTATACTGTATTGGCAGTCCTTAATTAGTGTTGGAGCAGTGGTATAAGTGTGGGTCCATGCATTTCATAATGATCACCCCAAAACAAATACAAACAAACAAATCAGCAACAACAACAGCAACAAAACATATTCAAATGGAATTATTAATGCTCTTCCAATTTGAAAGTCATTATTAAATGTTGACAAGTGGGAAAATTAAACTATGTACCTTATATTGATAGTCACAGGTCTTCTCCTGATCTCTCCCAGAGGCCAAAGCAATCCATGGTTATGCATTGTTGTTCCCCCCCCCCCCCCCCTCAAAAAATAAATAAATAAAATAAATGAATAAATAATAAAATAAAATAAAAATAAATAAAAATAAATAATAAAAAAATAAAAAATAAATCACCTATCCATTGCTTGAAGTGCACCCCTTAGCACAAAGAGACCTTTTTGACAAAGCTATCCCTTCTTTCCCTTACTCTACCCCCCCCCCCCCCCCCAAAAAAAAATAAAAGAAGACTGGTAACACTCTTAAATGTTTCAATAAAGATACATTATTTTGTAGTAGCCTGCAATTTCTTGTGCTCAGTGGCATGAAAGATATTTTTTATTACTGCATTGCCTAATAACTTAACCATAAATTCAATATATATGATACAGCACAGATTGAATCAAAGCTTCTAAACTTTTTTACTAATTTGTTCATTTCCCTCTCCTCGCATGCCCTGCACCCAACTTTTAAGGGCCTGATCACTGAATACGTTGCTTTTTAGGAAATTGCACCAAAGCTGATGGAGCATTTTTTTTCTGAATCTCTTGATAACATAAGATCAGTTTGAATTTAGGGGAATTGAGGGAAAACCTCAGGAAGCAAGTTTTTGTTTAGTTTGTATTCAAATGTTGTTGGTCCATACCACCTTTGTATAATGCATGGTAAACCATTACCTCTCTTTTGTACAGTACTGCAATTCCCTTGCTGAAAGGCATATTAAACTCAAAAAGAGCTTTTTAATGTAATGTGATGCATTCCTCAGAAGTATAAAGTAGTTTCTTATTATTTGCATTTGGAAATGTTCTGATTTGAAGCATGATTTTGAACTTTTTAAAAATTTTATTTAAGAAATTGTAAGCATGTCAAGTTCATTTCTTATTTTGTTCATTTTGTATTATGAGAGCTTTAAAAAAAAAAGGGTTTTTTAAAATTATTGTTTTGCTTATCAATATTGCACTCAGGGAGCCGCATTTGAAATATATGCAGATCAAATATAAGAATTATATTTTCTCTTATTTTCTCTCCCACATTTTTTCTGTCTTTCTCTCCTCTTTTTCTGTCTTTCTCTCCTTCTCTCTCCATCTTTTCTTGAAACAGGACATTGGATCCGAAAAAGGCCAAAGGAAAGAAAACTATATTTTGAAGACTGTCGTCTGGTCATCACAATCTCCAAGACAACTTTTTTGTACATTTTTCTATTTTATACATTATTTCCACAAACGCTGTTATCCCTTTTAGTAACAGAAATTTCTGTAACTGCTGTCCAAATGCAGAACCCAGACTCCCCCCCCCCCCCCCCCCCCTCCATGCTCACAGGTTCTTGGAGCTCTATGGTTTATGTATCAAGTTTCAGGCACTGTTAGAAAGAGTAGTGGACCACTATAAGGGCTGATATGTGTAATGCAACAAGTCATATATATGTGTTTTGGGATAAAATCATAAATTCATCATCATTCCCATGCTTGATGGGTCATCTTTGGAATTAGCGGAAAAAATATTTTTCACTGTTGATTTAGGTTATACAGTCATCTTTTGATAAGCACTTAGCACTTACGTGTATGGCTTCTATATTGAAGTGTACATGTAAATCAGCGATATCATAATTGACATTCAGCCATATCGATGTAGAAGTGATGGTGGTGATAGGGTTATGTTAGCTAATGTGTTGATATAGTCAAAGAGAAACACTACAGAAAAACTTGCAGTGTGAAATTCTGGATTAGTTCTTCATAGGGCTGCTATGTCTTTTTAAAGATACCATACCTCATTGCAGCTGTAATCATTAATCATTGTTTCATTCTTTTTTGTCTTTTCCCTTGCTTTTCTGGAAAATAACAAAAAGGGATACATGTAGTTAGAGTATGGTGCTGCTTTTTTTTTTTTTTTTTTGCTTTCCCAGTCTGTTTTCAAACTTAACTAATTATTTTTTCATTCTATGAAAGTCAGGTGATAATTTGTTTTAATTCTGTGATAGGATAGCATTAAAAACCAACCAGGAAGAAGTGTCGGGGAAAGTACATTTTATGTTCATTGTTCGATGATAATACTATGCCTCTAATCACTCATAACTGTTGTCTTGTAGATATTGATTGAAACCATTGTTTGTTATATGTTGTACCACAATGGTTAGAAGTTACTTTATTATGTATGTATCAGAATTTGTTCTCTTGTTCTCCAGTAACCATAGCAACTAACAAAAGCATTATCATTTTCCCCTGTTTCACATAATCTTAGTAAACAGTATATGAACAATTGACAGATTGAAAATTTTCTCTTGAAATTTCTCTTGAAATCATGCTGTGATAATTTCTACCATAAGTTGGAACTTCAATTCCCTTTTTTTCTTTGGAGAACAATTGAGTAACACATGTGCCTATGCCTATGGTATTTATTATTTTTTATTAAACGATGATGAATATGTGCTTGTATAGAATGAATGTTGTGTACCTCTCCAATACATGTATGCATCTATTTTATAACTATCTTTACTATCATGATGTCTGTAGCAAAGAGAAATGTAGATATAGTGCAGACATTATAGAAATAAAACAAAATAGCATTGTAGGCTTTTATACAACCATGGTAACAAATAATAGTGGTCGTAGCGCCAAGAGTTGGCGTTATTTTACTGGAGTATATACATATGTGTACATATTATGTAATTTAAATTCCAAGGTTGCTTAGGGCCTTTGGCCTTGTCCAACACCATTTTTTATTTGTGGGACTAACACGACGGATGATATGGCCCAAAAAACATGTCTTTTTTGATTAAATATATTTTTTATGCGCATTTTGTTTTAATAGCTATACAACACAAATGGAAATCTATTGAAAATGCTGCCTCCTTTTGTTGATATTTTGTTTGATTGGTGGAAAAATAAAAGCGGAATTGATGTAGGTTCTGTGTTACATATCTCCGCACATGGTTTTGACCAGACCCAAAATATAGATGAGAGACCTGGAAGGAATGTGCACTGAAAATCTCAATCATGGATATAGGACAGGATCGTGACATCTTTTCTTTTCTCTTCTAGCATTCACAGTTATTCGTTATAGCTATGTTTGTCTTTTTCATCAGACACCAATTTTTCTTGAAAGTTTTTTTATCAAATAATTCAACCATGAAATGACATTTTATTCCTTTAAATTATGCAACTTTGCAATGTAAGCTTGGCCATCCTACAATGTTTGATTTTTTTGTTTCCAGTAATATACTTCATAACATGGTGATGGGTATGAAAATAATAGTTGTGATATATCTCAAGAACAATTATACAGAAATGTCCAAGTGATCTTATTTTTATGAAGATTAAAATTTCGACTTTATCTAATTTTAATTTTTATGTGGAATACATTCAATATTTGTATACATGCATAAACATCCCTTTATGTCTTGTACGTACAAAGTCATGTACATATGATATAAACCACCAAAAGTATGGACTAAAAAAAATGTTTATTTGACAAACGATGATTGATTGAATAAAGTATCCCATGTTATTCGTTCAACAATAAGAGCCTTCATTGCAAGCTGTGTCAACCTCTAGTCGACTTAATAATTTATCAAACTAGAAAAGTTCTTTCCGTTGAAGTTTTTTTTTGTTGTGATTTGTGATCCCATGTTGTCTCCGAACAATTTCAGCTTTGCTGCCCCCAAAGCAACTTTAAGCATTTTGTTGCATAATTTGCATAAATCAAAAACGTCACATTATAAAGGCAGTGTTAAACAACCCAAGACAACTTATGCACAATGTGCGCGCTGCACCCAATGGTAACAGTGTTGTTAATCCTGTGCAATAAAACAGGTTATGCTGTATAAGATGAATAACACACTGGATTTTAATATGCAAAGTATGCAAATTGCTCGAGGTTGCTCCATGGGCAACAAAGCTGAAAATTTTCTTTGACCACTTTAATACGAAAAGACAAAAATAACTTCAATGGAAAGAACTTTTCTAGGTTCTCTGTTGGCTGTCAAATGGACTAATGTGTCAGTTTTAAAATTGAATGTTATAAATTGTTGTTTTTATAAACTGACGAATCTGTGCGCACTGTGCAGAAACGTGAAATGGCCGGAAACGCATTTATACTTAGATAACGGAATTTGCTTTCATTGTATAATTGCCTGTATCAATATATACATTAAAAGAAAGCTTATGACTTTAATTTTTTAAATGGTGTATATCATTATGTATGTTAATACGGAATAAGGAAGCACTGGCCATTCAAACACGATTGGACCGTTCGTAAAACCGTTTTCTCCAAAGCGCGTATTTGCGCGCGTGCACGGATTCATCAGTTCGTAAAAACGACGACGAAATAAGATACAAGTTGAAAATATAGATCGAAGAGAAAATATAGAGCGGGAGAGAAAGTCAGTGATTGAAATACATGTAGTAAATGAGAGGAGCATGACCAGTGGTGAAAGAGTGAGAATGGACTAAGAATGTGCGATGGGGGATAGAACTTGGGAAAGATAAAGGTAGGTAGAGAAGAAAGGACTGTACAGTGAAACCTTGTTATAACAAACTCCTTAAGACCAAGGAAATTACCTCTTTATATTGAAACCTTGTTATATCAGGGCTAAAAAACAATAGAATACAAAGAATTGGGACAGGCAAAATCACCTTGTTATAACAAGAGTGTTATAACAGTGTTCTTTATAATGAGGTTCCACTACTGGATGTTTTGCAACGGAATGAGGTTATTTGAATTTCGAGAGAGGGAGGTACGAGAGATGGAAAGAGAAAGGAACATGCAAAAAAAGAGCACATTGAACAATAACAAAAAGTGAGATTGAGAGAGTGACAAGACTAAAGAAAAAATTAAGAGAGGAATAGATGATGATGGTCGTGGTGGTGACTGGATAGATGGAGAGAAGGGAAAGCACAAAAATATGTATAACTTTCGATATGACTCTTAAACATTACTCTGAAAATACATCTCAGAAAATGAAATACATGTACACTAGTGGAACCGAATTATAATAAACTCCTTGGGACCAAGGAAATTACCTCTTCATATCAAAACCTTGTTATATCAGGGCTAAAAAAACAATAGAATACAAGATTCTAGGACAACTACCCCCTAGACAACTACCCCCCGCAAAACCACCCCTTGGACGACTACCCCCCTAGGACATCTACCCCCCAGGACAACTACCCCCCAGGACAATTACCCCAGGACAATTTTTCCGGGGGTAACTGTCCAGGGGGTAGTTGTCCGGAGGGTAATTGTCCTGGGGGGTAGTTGTCCTGGGGGGTAGTTGTCCTGGGGGGTAATTGTCCTGGGGGGTAGTTGTCCTGGGGGGTAGTTGTCCTAGGGGGTAGTTGTCCTAGGGGGGTAGTCGTCCAGGGGGTGGTTTTCCGGGGGGTGGTTGTCCAGGGGGTAGTTGTCCGGATACGGAATACAAAGGAGTTGGACCAGAAAAATTACCTTGTTATAATGAGTTTGTTTTTATGACCTGTTTTATAGCAGTGTTTTTTAGAACGAGGTTCCACTCTATATCATGACAGATAGTATAACACACAAAATACACAGAGAAAAGTATTGTTGTGTTCAAAGACATTTGACCTTAAATATTTTAATATCTACTTGGATTTCAAAATACATGTAAATGTCACATGTATGAGTGGAATATTTAACAAATAACTTAAGACTTAATGAAAAGTCAGATTCTCTGCTCTTCAACACACACAAAAAAAACGATTTAAAGTTCGCAGGGAAAAAAAAATCAAAGAAATCTAAAAGAAAATCAAAACCTTGGTCAATATCTGGAAACATGATAAAATAATATACAAGGAGTTATTAAACGACAGACTTTACCAACTTATATCTTGGAATGAAAATATCTGCCTCTCTATGACTGTTGAATGCAAATTAAATTAAGTCAAACCAACAGGAAAAAATAATTGCTGAAATAAACATTTGCTGCCCTTGAAACAAAAGGTTATTCTATTTTACCTTGAACAAAAAAAGTCATAACAATATAACCCAACATTATGAGAGGCGCATGGGATGTGAGCTACAATCTTCTGGCTTTAATCAAACTGTCATGATAAAGGACATTGAAGAAATTTCCTGCGGGGAATCCGTTTACTACACCTGGGTAGAGAGGGTCAAATACAAAGTAATGTCTCACCATAGGACAGTCAGGGGCTCCTCAGTAAATTTGTTTTTCCTGTGGGTTTTGAGTAAAATACTATTTTTAAAAAAATCACACAAGTACTGGCTACCATTGTATTACAACTATCTTACAGGGATGTGTATCATAATGTTTTGTCTCTTTAACACCCATCACACCAACGCCGGACCCCCAAAAAGTATTACAAGAAATGGCCAAGAGACGGTCAGCTTGGAGTCGCTTTGATGGTTAGCCAAGATATAAAAATAAAGGTTTTATTCTGAGGGGCTGAAAAAGAGAAACGAATACTGTACATTCATTGTCAGGAGGGCACTCACTCTAATTAAACCTAAAAAGGCCGGGTTACTCCTCCCCCCGGGGATCTCGGCCATGGAGTGATGGAAATATTCAAACATCCATAACTTTCTTATTTCTTGCCTGCTTTCTTTCAAAAATTCACCATCCTGTCTTTCTAATTTTTCTGCTTACACACAAATCATCTTATTATCAAGGTTGGATTGCCCTTTAAAGCTACATTCAATGAACAATAACATGGGGAGAATACTACAAGATACCAAATTAGGCAATGGCAAATGTGTTCACTATCCAATCTTTCACGCTGGAGGTTGAATTCTTAAGCATGGCATATAAGAGTAAAATGAGTGCAGCTCATAATTTATTAGATTTAAGAAAAGGGTTGCTCCGTCTAAACAGAATTTTATTTTATCTTGTGTGTTGTTTAGCATTTGAAGTCTCCATTGCAGAATGATACTTCTTCTGTTATAGACTTGGGATACCCTTGACAAAGATTGGATTTATTTGGGATTTTGCTGGTAAAGAATCAACATGACTAAGGACAGCCTTGATGGAGACTAGGTTTACTCTAGACTTGGCCTGGTTATGGCAGAACAGTCATTTGATGTATCCAGCTGTAGACATCGAACTCCACGCATTATCCCTTTGTTAGCTGGCAACATTGCCGACCCCGATCCCTGAACTTGAGCGCACCTCACGTTAGGCAGAGTGAACCACGATAAGATGAAAGTGCATGTACATCCTTCTGCAAACATAGCATTGATCTGGGTGTGCTTTACATCAAGAAGGGAATACTGTTTGACTGACAAGATACAAAGTTCTCTGCATAGCTGGCAGCAGACTCGGTTTCCTGTTCAATCAATGATTCAAATCTGCACACGTCCCTTTGCCTAGGTGTGCTGAAAAGTCTGATAGGTTATGGGGCAGTCCTTTAGTACACTGGTGTCGGGGTTTGTGTCAGCAACTGCCCAAAGCGCTTCTTTATAGTCACCCTCTGTTTGGAGTACTTGTCGTCAGGGGAGAACCTCGCTGTAAATGCATAAACATAAGAAGACGTCAACAATGTAATTTTGATGGGGTACTCTTTTTTCAAGGTTCATAATTTCAAAGGTTCGTAATTCTGATACACAAATTTCCCATAGCAGGGGGTTCATAATTCCAAACATTTGATGCATTTCTCTGAAGGTTCGTAATTCAGAAAATGAAATAGGATTCGTAATTCAGAAAATGAAAAAGGGTCCATAATTCCAAAGGTTCGTAATTCTGAAAATGCAATAAAGCCCTCCATAATTTTTTGGAATTACGAAATTTCGAATATCAACCTTTTTCTTTTTTGGAATGAGGAACCCTACTTCATTTTTGGAATTATGAACCCCTTTTCATTTTCGGGATTATGAACCTTCTCAAAAACGACACGTAACCATTTTGACATTGTCGTGAAAATAGTTCATTAATATTTTATTATGTGTCTTTCAAATGCAACAAAATCATCCCAGCAAGTTTCTGAAAAATTATCAGATAGGTATAGATACCATTCAACATGTTCCAGTAAATGTTAAAGTGTAGAATTTAGCACCATGTTGCAAAAAAAACAAACAACAAATACAAACAAACCTTGAAAAAGAAGATTGGAAAGTCATACGAGAAAAATTTACTTGCAGAAATCACTAATTTGATTTTTTTGAGGATTATCTTACTTTGTATTTCTTCCTCTCGCTTTTCAACTTTAGAACACTACAGATAGACCTTGCTGCTTATACATGCATCATTATCACCATAACCCCTCCTCCCTCCCCCAGTCCCTCCTCCATTACTCTTCTTCTTTTTTTTCTTACCAGGGTGTGCTGATATTGTTGGCTTTCCATTGGGGTCCAATTTCTGGAAGAAACAAATGAGGAAGAAATGTTACTGATAAATAGCAATAATATCCTGCATCTGTAGGCCTACATTAAAAACAAACATGACATGATACATTTCTAAGTTAAACTTTAAAAGATGCCATAAATGGGATCTGCACCAGTCTCCACAAAATGAATTAATCATAATACATGTACATACAGTGCTAACATGCTGTTGTAAATTAAATTTTGAGAAAAGTCCATGTTTTCTTGCGACTATCCCATTTCCAATGTAAAAAGATGACACTTGTTCAAGTAACATTTCAATTCTATTTTCTTTTTCTTTATTTCTTTACCCTTATTCATTTTTTGTTTTGTTTTCACTCTTGTCTTGTCTTTTTTTTTGGGGGGGGGGGGGAGGTACCAGACTACCAGAACTCTTCTCTCTTTTCAGTGTAAAAATTTGGTCTTTGTTCACAAAATCATGGAAGCTTAAAGTGAAGGTCGAGTTCTGGGATAGGTGAAAAATAATTTGTGAGCTTTCTCATTCCTTTTATGTCAGTTTGGAAGAACATGTAGTAGAAATGTCCCCTGAAAAGGATTGCTCTTCAAATGCCCTCATACATTCAAAATATGACCAGAAATAGCTGAAGTGTTTGGGCCAAACATTCATGCCATGCATTTTTGCAGTCCCATATACCCATTTCTGTGTGCAGTGCATGTGCTTTACAGCGAGATTGGGTCGATTTCTTATCATTTTGATGATTCCAAAACATCACAATATACACTAACTCCTACCGAGACATATCCAACATTCCTACTGCTTTGAGAGTTTCTTCACAATGCAATCACATGACCAGAACTGGACTTTATCTTTAAGCATCTCACTGACCTAAAAAAAAAACATACATCTTTCAACATGTTCAGACTCCAACCTTTCCATTTTGAGTGGGTTATGTCCCATTCTGGCCAACTTTTTTCTATTTTTCCAAAATTTTCCTGCTCTCACACTGCAGTCACATTTTCTCTAGCTCAAATTTTGTTTCTTTCATAAAAATGAGTAGAACAAATGAAATGTGTGAAAGTTTGCTTCTTTCCATAAATAAAACCCCTTATAAAAAACCCCCCACCGTTCTCTAGGGAAGCTGCCCTTTTGATATGTTGGACCTCCGCTTCGCCGGTTTTGTCCCTGGACCCCATCCATTCTCATGGGCAAGTCCGTGTCAATATGTACATTCATAGTGGGTTCTTCAGTTTGCTAGGGAAACCACTTGGGTAACTTGTAAAGGCATAGCATCAGCTAATGCAAAGTTGTCTGATCATGCAGGTTTTAAAAGGCAATCCAACCTTTGTAATTATTTGATATGTGTGAAAGAAGAAAAATCAGAGAAGCATATAGAGTAAAGGCTCTGGTGTGCGGCCTCTTAAAGGGAATTTGCTGATTTATCAATCAAGGACTCGCACATAATTCAATACAATCAATTCGTAGTCCAAATACTTGCTTACTAAAGTAAATAGAAGGCAAAATTAAAATTATTGACCAATAACGTGGTCAGTAGTGTCCATTTTTCAAAACGGTGCTAGGGGTCCTGTGTGCGGCCGCCTCTACCCCTGTGAGCAGCCGCCCATGATATGTCGGGCATTCAGCATCATATTTGTGACTAAGTGAAAGAAAATTAATATCACATTTCATACATTACATTCCAATACTTTATAAAAATTAATAATATTCTGTTGAAACCCATAAAATCTGTCAAACATGATGATCTATCAAATGCCATGACCAAAAAATGAAAGCAGACTACAATTTCCTACAAAAACCTGCATTTTGTACACGTTTTACACAGGGTGGCTGCTCACCAGACCCACTCAGAAAAATGGCACTGGTGAGCGGCCACCCCCATGCAGCTTTCCCTGTGGTAGTGTAAATAAAAATTTCTGAAGCAAAACATGGACCATCAACTTCATTCTCTTAAATAAACATCAAATTACACATCAAATTGAACAAATAAAGTTTAAGTATTGGTTTAAGTATGTCATAGTCTCTTAACTTAAAAGTTAAGAAACTGCAATTTTCTTGTCGATGACTGGTGGCGTACATTTCTCATGATGTTGAGCGAGATTCAGGATACTTACTGCTTTGGCTGAGTATGTTTTTTGGTGCAATAGAACCTACCTGAGACTGTCCAGGGTAATTTTTAAAGGGATATCAAAAATTTTTTTTTTTTTTCATTTTTTATTCACCACCGGCTGCTCACAGGGGACCGGCCGCCCACAGGAGCACATACTATAGGTGAAAGTTTGAACAAAACGGACCAACAATAAGAAAGTTGCGATTTTTTAAAAAGTTGCAATCACTATGGAATTTCAAATCAATTGGTTCCAACTTCCAACACACAAAATAATTAAAATTAAAATGTCAATTTTCCAAAATGTAGAACTTAGAAAGTTAGATCTTTTTCTTTTTGGAGCCCTATAACAACGTGCTATCTACAATATATTTTGACTAGATCTACTGCCCCAAGGGGAAAGGCATTAAGGACAAAACCGGAATTTAATGATATTTTGGTGTACGACAAATGGGAGAGCATGCAGAGTGGACTGTGAATATATCACAATCGAGTGCCCAAATTGCCAATTTGAGATTCACATTGATGTAGAGTGATCTCATTTTTCAAACATTCATTTTTATCCTTTGTCCGATTTCTTTCAAACTTTCACCATCCTGCTTTATTTGTATTTTTGTTTTGTTTTTGTTTTTGCTTTCACACAAATCAAACATTTACATACAACATAGCTTGGATTGCCATGATGATTGCCCTGATCTGCTTATTTAAAAGTGAAGACAAGACGCTATTTCATGCCAATCTATTAATTTACCCCGGTTGAACGACTATGACTTCAACAGGTTGCTTATAATTTTATTTTCAAGAACTGGTAACTAAAGCCAAAAGGAGTTAGAGAGAATTTTAAGCAACATATTTTCTCTTTAGTCCCATCAATAGAGATTTGAGTTTGGGTTTGATTCAACGAATTTCTAAAATGTAAAATTCTCCGTATATTTACCTGTAATGTGTACACACGATCTCCAGAATCATTCAGATAATACATCAGATACATGATGAATGCTTAGCTTTTACTCTTTAGTAATATAACAATGTATTTAAGCTAAAAAAATATATAACTTTGGCCGAAGCTTCAAACACGTGCAGCTCTCCTGCTTGATCGATTATAAACACAATTCATAATCGATTCACATGGCTCCTCTGTCTCGCGTTGAGGTGACTTTGGAGCGGCCACTGTTCAGTGGGGGCGGCGGCGGGATCTGGGGGGCGTTTCATCAAGTGTCTTGTCGGTAATTTTTACCGACTAATTTGCTCTCAACCAGTCAGATGCAAGGATTTCAGTAGCTTATAACAGTTATTGCAACTTGTCATTGATGACAAGTTTTATGAAACGGGGCCCCAGGTCTCTGCTTCATAAAACTTTTTATCAATAACAACTGCCAGGAGACACTTTAGGGGACATTTTAGGGCAATTTATACTCATAGGCGGATCCAGGGGGGGTCGCGGGGTCCGGACCCCCCCTTTTTGGCGCGGTTTTTTTTTTTTTTTTTTTTTACTTGGCGCCGTCTTTCTTGGCGTTTTTTTTTTTTTTTTTTTTCCCCCCCCCAAGAAATTCTGCCGACCTGATCATGCAAGATACTGCGTAGGCCCTATTCAATACCCATTGTTTCATTCTCCGTCGCAAAGTAGGCCTAAGTACTGTACTGCCATTCCAGATCAGATATGCGGCGCGGCACGTATAGGTTTATGCATGCGACTTTTGATCGTACGTACGCTGTCTTGCAACTATGCTTGCAACCCTCGAGGAGGCAGGCTGCACGCGGCACCATTCAACTTCAAGTCACTCATTCGAGGCAACTCGTCATTCTAGACAATACCAAAGCACAAGTATCCATATAGGTAAATAATTTTTGCTTGGCCCAAATATATAAATGCAGCTCTGCTGCAGGTTAATTGATAAAAACTTTCGGCGCTAGTGCAGTTGATTAAGTAGTGGGCAGTGGCGGCACCAAGGGGGGGGGGGGGGCATGGGGGGGGCATTTGCCCCCCCCCCAATCAGAAGCTTTGCCCCCCCAGTTGCCGCCCCAATAATTTTCGGAGTGAAAAAAAATAAAAGGGTGGAAAATGAAAAAGAAAAGAAAAGGAAAGAAAAAAGTGAAAAAGGAATGGAGAAAAGAAGGAAAAAGAAAGAAAACGGAAACTTGGAAAGCAGTGGCGGCATCAAGGTGGGGGGGGGGGCATGTGGCAAATTTGTTCGCTTAGCTCGTGTAAATATCCTCATATTTGGGTAGTTTTATAGCTGAATAATTTCTGTACATTTCCACTATAATAGTGTCAAAATTTTTGCTCGCTCGCTTCGCTCGCTCGCAATACAGGCCTATAACTCCCACCACATAATCAGGCCGTGAGATGATCAAATTTCCTCATATTGGGGTAGTTTTATAGCCGAATATGTAATTTCTGTACATTTTTACTACGAAAAATGTCAAAATTTTTGCTCGCTCGCTTCGCTCACTCGCAGTATATAACTAACACCTCTTTATAATCGGGCAGTTCAGCTAGATGCTCAAAATGTCCTCATATCTGGGTAGGTTTATAGCCGAATATTCTGTACATTTTCACTACAAAAAGTGTCAAATTTTGTTTTGTCCGCCCTTGCCCCCCCCCAACATTTTCTTTTGCCCCCCATTTGCCCCCCCCCCCCCCCCACTTTAAAAATCCTGGTGCCGCCACTGGTAGTGGGGACATGCATCCCCGCCGTGGCCAGGGCACGGGCCGGGCGGGCCCGTTCGCTCCGTTCGGCCGCGAGATTACTAGAGTTTGGTTGGATGTGTTAAGTTGTTTTAACGTCATTTTACATCTTTCTTTTTAAGACGTATTTCAATGTCATTTTACAACTCTCTGTAATCTTTAAAATTATCATTGTCAATTGTTCAGTATTGATGTACTTAAAATCATCAACAACAAAACGTAAAGTTGCCGGAGGCAGAAGTAACGGCACATTGAACATGTTGAATGCCGTTTAAATGGTAATTAAATTTATCCGATGATAAATGCTATAAAATTTTTGGTTAAAATTGCAATAGATTTTGATGAAACCAAAACATACTCTCCAAAAAACAATTCTTTATTGGTATTTACATTTCCAACGAAATATCATTTTCCTCAACAAATATTTGAGATTTCGGTTGAAAATGTAGCGGTCTCGTATTACTTTCATAGGTAGGGAATAATGGACCATTTACCTATGACGTCATTAAGGAGATTATTTCATTAGGTAAACAAATTTTTGTCATTATTTCGGTACCCTGAGAAATAAAAAGAGTTGCTGAAAGCATTGGTAAACCTTACTAGTGTGTGTCTGTGTTCATGTTTATGCAAATTATGCAAACGTGCTTAAGGGTCTGGTATTCCCTACACCTACCCTATGGTTGTACATCGCAAGAAGTGAACTTCATGTGTCCATATAAAGGTTAAAGTTGTGAAGGTCAAGACTTAAAGTCACACAAAAGGTCAAAGGTCTGTCAGAGTCAACAAAAAGGTCAAAGTCACGAAATTCAAAGGTAATGACAGGTGCTTGGGGGGGGGGGGGGGGGAGGAGGTTTGTTTTCTCCGAGGACTTTTGATATATTTTTTCTTGTTGTTGATTGGGAACGCTTGAATCTGATACATTGCACCATGACTAGTTTTGTGATACAAAACTTATTTATTTTGCCTAATGAGTAGATGCTGTGGTTGATTGTTAAATCCTGTGAATTTTCAGCAAAACTGGTATTGGTACTGTTGTTGATCGGCCTTGATTGTGAACTCCTGAATCTAAGGAACTTTCCCTTTTTTGTGTTCTTTTGTGATTTGTGATTTATAACTCGTGATGATGTAAACACTTGCGAATTGTTATCTCAGGGATGGGAGGAGATAATATAGATGATATTTAGTGAATAATTCTTCATTGCTGTAAAATGTGTACATGTATCACTAAAATTTACTAAGTGTGTTTGTACAGCATGCGCACACCCAATTCCTAGGTTATCAAGATAGTACTTCAACATTGAAGAACCAATCTCAAGTAATAAATCTCCAGATTTTATTCTTATTTGTCTCACTGGACTGTTTGTGTTGATGCCACATGCCATCTGAGGTCCTGCACAGCAATGCAGACTGGAAAATCTGGGAAAACTTTAAAAAAAAAATTTATATATACATATATATATATTAATACAGTCCAATGGCGCAAATCCCGGAGGGGATGGGGTATGCATTAACCCCCCTCCCAGTTCTGATGTACGGGGGGGGGGGGGGGGGTGGCCTGTACAAATATACCCGCACTTTTTGATAAAAGATGGTAATTTGCAATCATTATATATGTATTTTCCATCTCAAATAAACAATAATTCCATGTAATATTAATAGATTAAATGTAATTTCAGTACAAACTAAGACATTTTCAGGCTCGTATTATCAAATTTTTGTGGTGCGCTCCGCGCGCCCAACTATATTTCAACATTAAAATAGTCAAACAGGCAATATATATATATATATATATATTATATATATATATATATATATATATATATATATATATATATATATATATGCCTATAGAGGCGCTTAGCGCCTTCGGCGCTTGCGTTTGCCAGAATGATAACTTCTCACCCTTTGGACCCCCCCTTTTTTTAAAACCTGGATCCGCCCTTGATACTTGTTTGTCTTGCGTTTCTGGAAAGGTCTTATAAATTGATTTGTAAAATTCTCCGTATATTTACCTGTAATGTGTACACACGATCTCCAGAATCATTCAGATAATACATTCAGATAGATCATTTGTTCAAACTCACTGTCCCAGAAGCAACAATCGACGCTTACAAATTCTCATTTTATCCCCGGACTATTCGCATCTGGAACCACCTACCAGCTGTGGCAGTTACTTCTCCAACAGTAGCTGCCTTCCAGGAGGCTGCCTGCCCTGTCATCAGAGGGCTGGAACCTCCTGTAGGTTCCAGGATGCTGTAAACACAGTACCATGGTTTTTACTAGCACGTCAAAGTTTTTATTGTACATACAACCTCTATGTTTGCACCATCACCTACTGGCACAGCACATCCCATCCCAGTTTAGCCAAGAAAGAGCTGCTTCAGGGATTATTTCTTCAAGGTTCAAGGTACAATAAAAGGTAAATAAAAGTGGAAAGGGGTGCCAAAACAATTTCTTCAAAAGCACGATTTTTAGCTTGGAATGAATTAATTCATGCATCAAAAATAATCACATAAAAATTATCAGGGACGGATCCAGGATTTTTTCAAAGAGGTACACGATCCGAAAAAAAGTAAAAACAGGCAAAACCTTTGGGGTTATGCCCCCCTCAGGCCAATAAGCTTTAATTTGCCGATCGAGGCTACTATCCTAGGCATGTTTTATGGGAGCTAGTCCTACATTATCTCTCTTCCCAAGTTGATCGGCCAGCCATCATACTTGTCTACAAATTGACAGGCCCTTCAGCCAAAATACCAACTGACCCCTCGCAGAAAATCCACAAACTCCCTTTTACGAGTCCACCCCTGTTTATACAAACCAGGGCCCCGTTTATAAAGAGTTGCGATTGATTCAAATCGATCGCAAGTCCTCCAATCAATCGCAAATTTCCAATCTCCTATCTCTTAAGTACAGAGTTGCGATTGATATCAATTGCGAATTATTTGCAATCAATCGCAACTCTTTATAAGACGGGGCCCTGGTGACGCGCAACTGGTTGTCGTGGTTTTTTTTTTTTTTTTTTCTTCTTCTTCTTCTTCTTCTTCTTCTTCTTCTTCTTCTTCTTCTTCTTCTTCTTCTTCTTCTTCTTCTTCTTCTTCTTCTTCTTCTTCTTCTTCTTCTTCTTCTTCTTCTTCTTCTTCTTCTTCTTCTTCTTCTTCTTCTTCTTCTTCTTCTTCTTCTTCTTCTTCTTCTTCTTCTTCTTCTTCTTCTTCTTTTTCTTCTTCTTCTTCTTCTTCTTCTTTTTTTTCTTTTTTTTTTTCTTTGCAGCAAGTCATATTATTCTAAATAGAAATTAATTTCAGAAAATAAAAATGGATAGGGGATTGGATAACTTACAATTGATTAGTTTATATATTGTTCTTCATAAAATTGATTCTTCATCGATGGACCTTCCATTCCCCAATCCATTGCTCTCTCTCTCTATCTCTCACCTCCACCTCTTTCATTTCCCTCCATCTCTTTCTTTCTTTCTCTCTCTCTCTCTCTCTCTCTCTCTCTCTCTCTCTCTCTCCATATCCCTTTTCCTTCCTCTCTTTCTATATGCATCAGCAATTAGCAAGAATTTATCATGTATTTTTTTTTTTTTTTTTTGTTGAAAGAACGTTTTTGTAATGACTGTTCAAAACCATTTTGAAGAAAACATACATGTGTGGTTCTCAAAAGAACCACACACGTATGTGGGACTTTCGGGCTCAAATTTATCTAATCGCTGTAATTGTAATAATAAGTTTTAAATTAGTACATCCTTTAAGTCCCCCCCCCCCCTTCCCCCGTCCAGTGCCTAATTCATAAAACTTGCTAATCAAATTACTACTGAAATTGTGCATTTGATTGGTCGAAAGCAAATTTGTTATAGATTTGTGGCAATTGTTGTTAAAACAAGTTTTATGAACACAGAACTAACCCCCCCCCCCCCCTTGGGACGCGACAAAAAAGAACAACACACTGATACAAGTCATTTGCAACAGCTCAGGTTTTTAATAAAACGTTTCACTTCTGCAAGAATCTGGAACGACATTGAAATAAGATGATGTTAAATTAAAAGAAAGTATATCATTACATGCACCAATACAAGGGTATAAAACCGATCTTAATTCAAATAAGAATACAACAGCGTAACACAATCATAAGATAAACACAATACATCTTTCTACAATGTTTGCCCAATATGAGTTTTAACCATTTACACATTATAATCAAAGGCATAGATCCTAAAGACATTTCCATATCCGCAAAGAAAACGAATTGCTGATGTTACCTGCTGAATTCTGATGAAAATTCGTGAATGAATTTGGAGGAAAAAATCATCCTTTACTGCATTTTCTTCGTACATTTTGTTTGTACGATCATTCATTTCCTTAAGCAAGCATAGGGCCAAATAAATAAATAGTGCAATTATTAACCAATCTTAATCATAATTTTTCTGGAGACAAAATTATCGTGAAATAGATAACAAAAGAAACTTCAATTGGGCAAAGATTTATACACGTTGAGCAGAGAATATTAGAGCCTTTCACTAGTATATCATAATTTATCACAAGCCAATCTTAATTTTCACACTTTTCAAACTCTTTATATCTCTTACCCCTCGCTCGATCGCTCGCTCCCTCCTCGCCATCTTTTTTTCCCTTCTAACTGCAAAGTTTAACTTCAGATCTCTCTCTCTCTCTCTCTCTCTCTTTCTCTCCCTCCCCCCCCCCCTCTCCCCCCTCCCTCTCTTTGCAATATACATGATATACAATGTACAATCGCCTCAATAATCATTTATTTATCACGCTCTCTTGCTGTAGCCTTATACATTTGTTTATGTACAAAATATAGCTTAATATCCCGTTTGTTTCCCCTCATATATCGAGCCTATCCGGGATGATCTTATAAAACAAGATCTAAAAAAGACTCAGAACATCTAATAAGAAACACAGACCTTTTCTTCGACAGCTATTAATCATAAATAGAGGTACATAGTTTGTTATATCCGTCATGAAAAGAATCTGCGAAATTGATTGGTCCGATGCGGGCCATGTGACGAAATGCACCAGCCTCATGCAAATGAGCAAATTGGCATGGAGGGTAACATGTGACGTCACGATCCGTGAATAATACTACTATTCACGGATACTATTTACGGCGTATGACATCACCCACGAAAAGTGCGTACTACATTGTGACAATCATTTGCGCGTATCTATATTATTTTAGGCACCGGCGCGTGATGATGTCACCATTACGCGTTATCCGCGCAAATTCATCCCTTCTTCCAAACTGTTTGTGTACGTAAGTAAGCGGTCTAGCATAGGCCTAATAAGGTGCAGATGATCATAAGCAGATGAGTAAATTTAGGCTTTAAAATAAACATTCGAGTCTCCGGTTAAACTATGGTACCCTCGGTGACGTGAAGACGACCATTTTCCTTCGGGGTAGCGCACCTCATGTAAATAGTCGTGGTTCACGTCACCCCGGGGACCATATTTCCCACCAGACCCTCTCATGACAGTAATGGTGGGGATCAGGCGAAGGACATCGGCAACAACTGTGTGGAATAATTATACTATCAAAAATCATGATAATAGTAATAATAAATTCAGAGAATAAAATAAGATTTCTTGTAAATTTGGGGATTTGCCAATAACTATCGAAAAGGTTTTGCAGACATCAATTTTTTAACTAAGTAGAAAGTGTAACACTCAACATCCTATCTAATGATGCCTCTGAGCCCTGATTCAGAAGCCAACATGTAAAAAAATGAACATATAGTTTTTTAACATAGTTTGCATGGCGGCAGTCCCTCTTTTCATTCTTGATATAAGCGACGATACACATAATGCATAGTATGTAAAAAATAACTGAATAGGAGGAAGAAAAACCAAGATCAACATATTTTACATTAGCATTCTTACAATGCATCCAACATAATCGTAATAAATAGATTATATAATTATGTATATATACAAGAATATCTCTTGTAATTTCAATTTGCATACTTACAGCTGTACAAAGTAAAAGTAATAATCTGATTTATAATCTTAGACATTTCATCTCGAGATAATTTAGCGACACTTCTGATCCTTCTAAGTCGCTTGAACATCAACTATTTCGAGTAATAAATAGTGGCGTATCCAAGAATTGATGGCGTATCCAACAATAATCATTGACGAGGGATCTTCCGCTGATTGGGGATGGGCGAAAAAACTTCGACAGTAGGGTTGTTATAGAATGATTACAAGCAGCAGTTATTTTTTCTCGGCCTTAAAAAAAAAGTGGGGGGGGGGGCGTACGCTGGCTCCATTATATGATAGATACGCCACTGATAAAATTAGAACACGATTATACGAAAATACACATTTTCTAGCAGATTGAGGCCGAAGGGCGTCAGATACCCGTTGCCTAACCTGCCTTCTACTGAACGCCTGAAAGGGCGTTGATTATACTTTTATATTAATGCCCTTCTTGCTCTCAGAAGATAATATACTCTATGTCCCAGAAAAAAATACAAGTCATACTGGATTATTAAAACTATAACTATTTCTCTACCAGGCAGTGAAGACCCCGTCCTATTTGGTCTAATAGTCACAAAGAAATAGGGATTTATGCTAAGTATGTCATGGGTCCCTTTCTTCCATCTTTTGTCACTTGGATGTTCTTGGCATCCACATGAATGGAACTTTTTGGTTCACGGCAAACATGTTTACTCATTCAAATTCTTTGCATACAAATTTAAGTTAACAAAGTTAAATAATTATGTAAAGAATATCTTCCTTAAAAGATCAAGACTAGTCGTTTTATATAACAGGTTCATAAATTTGTTGAATCATTCACTTTCAATTACAAATGACCAACATTACAAATGCCAATCATTCCTATTTTCATTTCAGCTTCAAACTAATGCGAAGAGCTCTAAATACCTCTCTTTTCATGAAAACTTCTGTGTGAAAGCATACAATATACACCGTATTTCTAATTTTGCCTCCCAAGATTCTTATTTTTCCCTATGGAAGGTTGGCAGCTATGCAACTGACACGATTAAGACGCTGAAAACTGCTTATCTTTTTTCATTTATGATTTTTCGTTTTGCAAAAAATCTCCAAATGCCCAACAAGAACAACGATACTAATGATGATAAATGAAGCATTGTCGTCACAATTGTAGCAAATAGAATCAAAACTGTGAGTTCCTTTTCAAACCATTTTAAAGGAGTGTGGAATTGTTCATTGTGCTTTGTGCGTCTCCCTTTGTCAAATCTTGGATGGAAGGGACTTATAACATACCTTACAAAATCCATATTTCTTCGTGACTACTGAAGCAAATCGGATGGGGTTTTCGCTGAGATACAGATTAGTTATAGTATCACAATCCCTAAACATATTCTGAATAATTCACAATTTTGAAAGCTATTGATGCTGAAATTCCGATTGTAATTTATTTTGGGACATACTATAGTATGATTACAGCAGCTTCCCGTGTTTGCAGTGGATAACGGCATCAACGTTGAAGCTGACTACATTGGATCTTGCTTTGCCTCCATTACATTCATTTCTCGTCTAGTTGTCTCTTTCTATTTTTAACGTCTGTCTCTATGTTTTCTTTGTTTCTGTCTTACTCTCCGTTTTTCTGTCCGTATTTTCTTCATTTTCTCTCAATAACCCACCTAAACTGGGTTTCAAGATGATATCGCCTACCATGTAATTACACCTATTTTTAGCAATATAGCGTCGATGTTAAAGACAGTTCCTGCGGTTGTTGTAAGAATTAGTACCTATAAAAAGAGGTATTTCTTCTCTTAGCATGATGGGAAGATCGTTTTCGTCGATGTATAATCTGCTCTAAGTACACTACTTTCTCAATTTCTTTAAAACTCTTCTCTGATTCAAAATAATCTTTTTAATAAAATGAGCCACCAATACCAACAACAACGTACCTCATCTCTTCCATCTCCCATCTCTCTATATTTGCCTTTTTCCCCTCTCTATCTCCTTTTCTCTATCACTATTTTCTCCCTTTGACTCTCTTTTCCTATCTTCCTCACTCTCTCCTTTTTTCTTGCCACCTGTCTACGATCTATCTAGATAGCATCCTTCATACTGACATACACCTTACATTTTATTCTTCCAACTTATCCCAATTTGTCCTCGCGACCTGCGGGTCGTATGCCATCGGATATCCTCGTTGTGGAAAGATCATTCCGTTCTTTGAGTTCCTCAACCCCTCATCCTCAGTTTTGGACGAGGAGTTTTTGGTCCAGGCACGGAATAGCTATGCTTGGTCCTTAAAGGCATGGAGAAAGGTGGTACTATTATATAATGTTCATCAGGTTCTTTTGATCCTTGGACCTGGTCCTGGGACAATTGCCTGGATGAAAGCTGTTAATATCAGTTCGTCTACGCAGCACACACACAGGTTATACACTATCATAAAGTAGACACCGCGCGCTTATTCAGATAATACGACCAGTAAGTAACGGACAGAAGGAGGAAAGTAAGCGGGAAGAAGACGCGGGCAAGCTGATCGATCCGAAGAGCCAGCAGCTTCGAGCTCCGGTACGAACCCTGCCCCGGGGAGGACGAAGACGATGACGACTTGAAGAGCCCGAAGAATACGGGGTGCTCTTTTTCGCCGGGCACGTGGCAGTCCCTCCTGTTGTTCCTCTCGTAAGCCGCGCCGTTCTCGACGTCCTCGTCGAGCGAGTCCATTCTTGCGACGTCGCCGTCGTAGTTGGCGCGATACTGGTTATTCCGGACGGGTCGGTAAGTGGGTCCGTAGTTGTACTTGGCGAATCGCGGGTCGGGGTACGGCTTGTTTTCGTCGATGGCGACGATATAGTCGCTCGATCGACCACTGGTGGCGGAATGGTATTGATGACGATGGTGGTGGTTTGGAGACTCGTTGTCGGGGCCATTCAAGCACGTGCTGGGAAAACGGAACTGCATGGTTGAAAACAAACAAGATGAGAAGAGGGTGTTGAAAGTAAAATATTTTTTTTTCATATTTACTATTCCATGAGATCACCACTCCCCAGTTCCCTCACCCCCTCCCCCACCATGCCCACATTCTTTCTTTCTCTCTCTCTCTCTCTCTCTCTCTCACTCTCAATTTTCAAGGAACAATTTCAAGAGAACAGATATACCACTGATGTCAATCGATGTCAAACACTCTTGTTTGAAAGAGAACAAAGGTGCCATGTCTTGGGAAGATTCCATTACGAGAAATATGAGATTGTAAGTCTGCGATTGATTGGAGGATCGATCCAGGACTATCGCAACTTTTTTAAAAGACAAGAGTCGGGTAACCATCTTACTTTCATTATAATAATGCAGCCTATCAAAACCTTTTCATTTTGTTTGAGAAGGAAGGAAAAAAAGAACAACATGCTGTTCTCTCTACACTGTCATCGAAGTATAGGTATCTCACTCGGGTTGCGAACAGTCGGCGAAAGCAGCGAATAGGCATTTTCAGACATTCTGCAGAATCACAATAATTCTTTTAAAATTCTGTAAAGTTCAGTATTCTTCAGTTGTTCATTAAACGTTCGCCGACGTTGCAATAAAATTTTCAAGAACCTTGGCGAACATGACATTTCGCAAAATGGTTTGTAGATAAGTATATGCGACACAGTCATCAACTATTCTTCAACTGGTCTGCGAACGTTCTTTATGATCGTAAACTATTCAGTTGAAAAATAGTTGATGGTTGTGGCATATTAACAGGACATTCTAAAGTTTGGTTCTCCAGAGGTTCTTGAAAATTTTGAAAATCAGGGGGTTCAAAATTTCCTCGGAAGGTCGGGAACGTTTGGCGAATATGGCAGACACAGAATATTTACAGCATTTTCTAGCGAAAGTCTGAGAATGCTGATTCTCCGCTATCGCCGAACGTTCGTCGCTCCTCAGTGATACGTACTACGAATAATACCTTTTTATTAGTTTTTCTCAAGACTTTTTGTCTTTGTCGCTCTGTCCTGTCCTTTGTCCAGAGATAGTGTACTACAGAGTATTCGAATAAACTGGATATGGCGAAGGCTAAACACGCATCAAACCAAATATCGATGGCCTGGAACGTGATAACAAAACAAAACAAGGAGAAATGGAAATTATCATGCATTATCATTATGATCTCATCGCTTTTTATAATGTGAAAACATCCACTGAAGCACACCACAAAATATTTGGGAAAATGATTTAGACCGATATTAGCTGTTCTTACTGTAAATAACATTTTCTCGGCCTGATGATATGAAAAGAACTCAAGAGACTACAGTCTCCTTCTCACGTAAGTTAGCTCCATCCATGTCACACAAAGTTTCAATGATATAAAAACACATATCCCTGAGTCTACTTTATATATGTATATAATAAACACTGCCATTTTATTCATTTTAAATACGCACATTATCAGCTGGAAGTATGTGAATGAATAAGTCTACACCATTTACTTCCAACAGACTTTCTAACAAAGTAAATTGACCACTATAATAATATTATGCAACAGGCATGATCGGGGGTGGACTTGGATTAAGATTCGGGGGGAATTTCGGAGCTACCGGCCTTTTTTTGTTGTTGACCGACCCCTTTTTGTATGACCGGGGATTGATTTGATTTGAATTTGATTTGAATTTATTCAGACATTATAAAAACATGTCTCGGGTAAACAAAAAAGGTTTGACCAACCCATACAAGTCTGTATGGCGGGGAGTCTGTATGGCGGGGAGTCTGTATGGCGGGGAAAACACTCCCAAATTGTTATGAATATGCAAAATAAAATTTTAAAACTTTATACCAACATGGCTTTCAGAAAAGATCAGCTTTACCGACCTTTGTATAAGAAACTTTGGGCAGACCGGCGAATCCCGCGTATCCCGTGGTGGTCGTCGTCATCGTCAGGATGGTGGTAACGCCGAGAGAGACCCGAGCAGCAGCTTGGCTGATGTCGATCCAGAAGGAGACCCAGGAGATGATGACGAGGAGGGCCGTGGGCATGTAGGCTTGGACCACGTAGAAGGTGAGCTCGCGGATCAGAACGAAGGAGAATTCGATGCAGGAATAGTTGCCTGATGTCGGGAAGACAAAAAAGACGGGAATTTGAAGATGAGTATAAAAAAAAACAACAACAACAACATCACCACATCAGATAAACACGTTCTTTACTGGGTGGATAGATTCATCTAGGTTATGGAATTCATCTCCCTCAGTACCTTCGCTCTTGTAATTTGGTGTCTCCTTTTACAGTTCAGCTTTTGACATACCTTTTCAAAATAGCATACAATTAGCCACTACTTCATTTTCTTCCCTAATGAATCATGGACCGCATACAGTATTGTGTTTTCAGTCTCACCAGCGTCTAGGCAACTAGATAGTGGCGCTCTACAAATTCCCGGATGGGATTGGACTGAATGTCATCATCACCTGCACCGTAACCGCTCATGTATTTCCCTATTTAAATCATTCTTTCTTTCTTTCATTCATTCGTTCGTTCGTTCATTGGGGATCACTTAGTAGAACCATGCAGTGGCGGATCCAGGATTTCTTGAGGGAGGGGGCTCAATCTTTACCAAAAAATTTGGCAAGCAGAAAAAAAAAAAAAAGAAAAAGGTCCTCAGCATTTTTGGGCCCCTTTTTCACTCAAAAAATCTCTGACAAGCAAAAAAAAAAACAAAAACAAAAACAAAAACAAAAACAAAAACAAAAAAAAAAGGTCCTCAGCGTTTTTGGGGCCCCTTTTTGGTCCCAGGGGATGGGGCCCGGGCCCGGGCCCCCCCCCCTGGATCCGCCACTGGAACCATGGACGGTATAGGGTCCATGGTAGAACATAGAACTGTATCGCAACTGAGCAGGTCTCCGTTCGTATATTTTACCCGTGTTGTCATTAATGATACTCCCCCCCCCCCTCCCCCACGCCTGGGAATGGGGATCATAATTTCAGGAATCTCGTTTGCGCTCCCAAATGGGGAGTGTAGGGGAGTGAGAGGAGAAAGATCCCAAAGCGATTTTTGTTGTTGTTGTTGTTGTTGTGGGGGGGGGGGGAGGGGGTGTCCTTTCTTTTTTCTTTGCCTCGTCCCCATCTCTTCCTCACTCGGGGAGGGGGGGGGGGGGTTCGGGGCGACCGTCTCGCTCCAGTATATCCACTTGTGCTTACCTGTCGTGTAGAACGTATCTGTGCATGGACCATGATCGAGTTCAGGTATGACCGTGAACTGAGGCAACATGATACCTGAATTGAGCTTCACGGCCTCTGGCTCTCTCCATTCCAGCGTTAACTCGTTATCCGTACTCTGATCTGAAATGCATGAAATAAGAAAAAGAAAAAAAAAAGAAAAAAAGAAGCTTACATAAATCTAACAATAAGTTCATCATGGGCGTCCTTAGACCATCGTGAACCTGTTTTTACAAATGTTCTTACATTTGTGGTTAAACAGATCTTTACAGTTGTGGGCGAAATATTTTACATTTGTGGGTATTATTTTTTTTACACTTGCGGTTGACATGTTATGACATTTGTGGATATTTTGACATTTGTGAGTGCAATTTTTTTACGTCTGTTGTTATTTTTTTACATTTGTGGTAGATTTTGACATCTGTGGGCTTTACAGGGTGGTGTCGGAACAAACTTTCCGAAAGAAAAGTAAAGAATGATGAATTACACATTTGCAGACAATAATTTTTAATGGGGATGGGGTTACATCCCTCAACTGACGCCCCTGTCAGTAATTCATATTTAATTTATATACTTCATGTACTTGGTGTTAAAAGTATAAATTATGACACATTTGAAAGACTTCACCTCAAAAGCCTCATCTACATATGATATTGAACTGAAGTTTGCATATCTTGAAGTTGAAGTATGAACAAAACTTCTATGACATTAGTTTTTAGAAATTTGAAAAATCAAGACAAACAATGCATCACATCAGCCACCTATAAGCATCTTTTGCCACCCACTGTCATAAAAACATCTTAGAATGGCAGGTGGGGTGCATAATCAGAATAAAAACCGATACTCACAGCTTTCCACGACGGTTTTACACCTCTGCATGTCCATCGGAAAAGCCTCAAAATTCATTCGACACGAGAGAACTAATGTCAGCCTGTACAGGAGAGAATAAAGGAAAGTTTCCGAAATTGAAATGAAATAATCGATGAAACACATTAGTGGTAACCTTATACCATACAAACAAAAGGAAGAATGATAGTCGTAGGGAATACAGAAAGATTGGCGGTCCTAAGGGCGGTTTGATAGTAGGGAAATCATGAAAATATACCCCAACAGGGCCGGTCGATCAAGTAGAACAGGCTATAGGCCCGTCGTATCGAAATCAGTAGAGCCATATCTGCAGTGCATAATGGAGTCCCAGTCCGCTCCTGCAGAGAATCGCTGTGTCATATATATTTACAGAGACAATGTGCATAGTGCCTAATGTTATAAACTTGTAAAGAGTATGTAAGATAAAAGGTTTCCTGCCAGCAAACATTTGTTGCCGACAGAAAACATGTTTTGTTTTATGCAAAAGTATTTGGACCCTTCCCTACACTCCCACTCGACCATTTCTCTATATCTCTATCTCTCTCATGTTCTCTCTCCTCTCAATCTCTTTTTCTCTGCCACCCTCATGCCCTTCTCCCTGGTCAATTTCCAACCCCTCTCTTTCCATCTCTTCTCCGTCCCGCTATTTCCCCCCTCTCACACTTTTCCCTACTTTTCTTTCGTTCTTTCTCTCTAAAGAGAAACAAACAGGAAGTACGCACATACTTCTCTCACTTTATTTAAACTTTCAGAAGAAGCAAATTAACAGTTAAATCATCACTTCGGGTAGCTTCTAGTTGTTCTATTTCTTTGTCGACACATTCTCCCACTGTTACTTTACATTAAACTCTAACAACAATTTTCAATAAACTTCAATTCATTCTGCAGCCTCAGATTTACTCAACGTCACCTCATTTTATACACTCGCTGTCACTCCTAACTTTCTGACTCCGAGAAAGTGGAGTTATCTCCGGGCATCTAACGAGTTGTAATCATTTATTGATTATTCCTCGCACCTTTGACTCAAGTGGTGCACATGAGAGGAAACGTCCTACGACCCCAAAGGGTAGTCTATATATTCGGATTACCAGAGTTAGTTGCTTAATTAAAAGTCCTCAGTAGAACGTTACTTTTTCCCTTAAAGGAATATACAGTAGTTACGATTCAACAGATCTAAAATCTGAGGACGCTTATAATTAGAAGCCATCAACGTTCCCGTAAAAAACCTAGTGCTCTCGAGCTTCTAGACTCGATTCGCGTCCAGACACATACATTTTGCTGTGATTCTAAACAGTTGTAAGTTTCAAAACATGATTCGGATGTCAGTACGGAGGGGCGGGTCGAGCAATGACAGGATTTGTGTGTGTGTGTGTGTGTGAGGGTGTGTGTGTGTGTGTGGGTGTGTGTGTGTGTGTTTTGTTTTTAGTGTTTAAAAACCGCCATTTTTTTTCAGGAATATGTTTTTGCCAATCAAATGAGTTTTTTTCAGGGGTATGGGGAGGGGAGGGGAGCAATTTTTGCCCGATGATCTTTTTTTTTTCATGGGGAGGGGGCAGCCCCTTCGGCCAAGCACTGGATATGCCTATGCATAAGGTGCCAGGTATGACCCCCACGCATGTTTTTAACAGCGGAGAGATCTAGCCAAGTATGGGCAGCAAACGTTTGAATCTCAACTCTCGCTTGGTGAGCACAAAATGTAGATCTTTACATTACCTAAAAGAAGTAGATTTAATAATCTAAAACAGTTAAATCGGAAACGTCGCCCAAGAAATACCCCGAAAACTTTCTGGGGGTAAAGTCTAGATGTTCGTATTACCAGTCATGGGAATTGGTATGCTCAGTTTCATGGACCAACAAAGAGTGGAATCTGTAAACTGAACACTACTTTGGATAGGCTTGAATGTCACATTAATTGAAGCGATTTGCAGGATCGCTGGCTGTTCTGTGTTGAGCTAAAAGTAAACGAAGATCGAGCTTCTTTTCTTTACTTTGATCAATGTTCTGTCTTAGTCGATAACACTCTTCACAGCTAGATAAATAAGAGCTTGCGGGCACCCTGCTTTGTCAGTATAGAGAGTTTGAAATTGGAAATAATAGGAACTGAAGTTTGCATCTAGTTTGTTATAGCGTTAAAGAGAGAAAGGTTTCCTGGGCAGAAATCTGGCTGTGCAAATCTACCGATGAAACAATTAAAAAGAAAGAATCAACTTGCCATAAAGTACTTTTATATACCCCGGCGATAATGTGAAGGTGTCGTGGTGCACGTGAGTAAGTCACCGGACTATCGAGCACAAGGTAAGTGTTCGTATCCCTGCCACAGCACAAATGTCCAGTAGCAAAGCATCAATCTACTGTTGCCACTCTCCACCCATGTGAAGTAAAAGAATACCCAATCATGCCAATAGGAAGAAATTCTTTGAATTCTTGTGTGCTTTATTGTGGTAGTCGGGCTAAAGCCGGGGTAATAGATATATGATTGCAGGGTCCGTAGGAGGAACAGCACTAATGAGGCTACTCTGGGTATAAGACAATGATTATTATCATTCATTATTGTGTAATCATTATCACAGCATGTAATTTTTGAGTGTTTATAGGAGAGATCCAGGTGATGGCAGGTGCAATGACTTATCTTTTTCATATAATAATTATCTTTTTATTTTCAATATGTATCGAATCACCATTTAAAATAAAAACAACAACAACAACAAAAATCATCACTCAAGACAAATGAACGAAAACGCTCATGATAATTTTTGTCTTTAATCTTTGATAAAGTCTTTGTTACAGTAATCTTTTTTTATCTCATTGGAAGTTTGGAAACTATTTCCTTGGATGATCTTGAGTGAAAGACTGGAACTTTCGACTTTTACCAACACGGTGCATTACCTTTAAATGCACAACTAGATTTGAAACGGCTATATATGCTTGGTGTCAAGGGGAACTTCCTCGACCAGACGACAAGGTACAATCGCGATTTTAATCAGCGCTCGTGACGATAATGATCGATCGTTCAGCCGAGATTTGGATACATCAAAGTGCGAAAACCCGGCGCTAATTTGGTCGGCCGCATTATCACCCCCGCTAAAACGAATTAGGCTCCCAAATTACTTTAAACCCATTTCCTACTTTCACGACTTTCGTAGATTTTCTGCCCGCTATTTCGACGCTCATATTAGTACCCTAAATTCATTTTATGATGGAAATGTATACACTCGCCAAGATCATGAGGGCTGTTTCTTGAGGCGTAAGGATTATGATTTATCTTGATAGACTTATACCTGGTGCGCCAATGATTAAAAAAAAAAAAAAAAAAAAAAAAAAATGGAAACTCGAACCATCATCGAGTGCAAAAACGAATATTAAACGTCTGTGTGTGGGTTGTGGTGAGGGTGATCATAATTATGCTTGGGGTGATCACGAGATGTGCGTGTGTGTGTGTGTGTGTGTGTGTGTGTGTGTGTGTGTGTGTGTGTGTGTGTGTGTGTGCGTGCCGATTTCAAGTGATCATGGAGCGCTACGAAGGGATCTTTTTATTCATGCTGACTTCATCGGCACCACAGCTTCGATGTATACAGCAAAATGTCTACAAAGAATCGTGTATTGCAATCCCAAAATGCAATTATTTTATTGCATCGCCTACATAAAATGTTTTTTTCTCTTCTCACATTGTTTCGGATTCTTAGACCCAGGTCTTTTATATAATTATATATTCCTCTCTACTGTTAATTTTCTTATCAAAGTTTCACGCTGTTTCATTTTTATTGATTTCACTATAATCCTCACTTTGTTTACGTTCTCAATTGACATACATGTATGGTTTTTATACATAACAATGATTATTTGAATACCCTATTATGAACCGAACGCTGTCTTCTTTAATAACATGAATGATTACGTTTACTGTTATTTAAATATAAACTACAAGCAATGAAATAGCATTTTCATATTTATATTCTTATTTTTATTAATTTCATAATTTTCCTTCTCATAGACCCCTGCTCTTTTTCCCTCCTTTTCTTTTTCGTCCTCCCTAGCTTTTTTCCCCCTTGCGTCTGTCCTTAATTTATGATTGCAAATAACTGTATCACGCCTATCAACTGCTTGAAGTGCAATATTATAAACGATTCTTAATCTTTTTATTTTCAATTTTTGTTTCCTGTCAATTTAGTGATATGTATAGTATTCTTTTATGTAATCACCTGGTAATCTTTTCATTTATGCAACTTTTTACACTTTGTATGTATCAGTCTTGGACTGTTTTTACAATCTTCTTTATCAATGAATGAAATGAAATGAAATGAGATGAAATCACTCATACAAAATTATATCATGCAGCCATCGTACTTCTTGCATGGGCTTCTTGCAGAGGTCCCATGGAGCCGTAACATATCGCGCGTCACTTGCACGTTACCTGTACGGGGGGGGGGGGGGGGGGGGGGGGGGGCTAGCTGTACGTTCGCCTCAAGAGTTCTTGCAATTAAGAGGGTGTTTATTTATGAGGAGGGTGAAGACGCGCATCAGGAGAAGCAGAGAGGTGCACGGCCGGTTGTGACCAAAGAGTTTAAATACGAAGAGTGCTCAGTCCCGAAAAGTCTTTTATCAAGATGTTTGTATTTTTTTATTTCCTTTATTTTTTCTTCTTGTTCTGTACATCGCTTTTGGTAAAGCCGTAAAGGGCATAATCTTGATATTGTCCCTTCAAATACAAACTTATGTCCCAAAACAGATAGGAATCAACATACTCTAACTGCACCATGGAGGAGAGGGAGAGAGTTAGGAGGGGGAGCTAGGACTGAGAGATGTTTGTATTTTTGTTAAAGTTATTTGCTGTGAAATTTCTATTAATATTTATGTCATTGGGGGAGGGGGGGGGGGAATGGTCCAAGCATGTTCCCTGATATTAAGCTCTATATGAGCAAACACTGCGATATCTGACGGGAATGTCGAGAAAAGTAAAAAAAAAAAAAAATAAAAATAAATAAATAAAATGCTATCTTTATTTTTCTAAATCAGAATATTTCATTTGATATCATGATTTATGTAAATTATAGACGTATAATGTAAATCTATGGCCTTATGTTAAAAGTCAAGACAGAAAAGGCTTTATTAAAATGAGATTGCGTGCGAGCAATTCCTTAAATACAAAGATTAATTAAGAGTGGCGTATCCAAGATTCTTTTTTTTTTATTGGTGGCGTATCCAGGAATCCACGTGCCCTACGTGCCAGCCAAAACCAAATCTGACATATCTTATAGTTACACATCGAATGAAAGGAATTGTGTGCCCCCCCCCCCGCACAGAAGGAACATGACAAATTTGACTTTTTTTTCCTTGCTTGTCTGAAAATTCAGAATAGACAGCATCTGATGATTTTTTGTTCGTCAGGTGTGAGCCCCCCCCCCTCCCCTGCATTTCTGGATACTCCACCAATATAAATAACTTACAGTAAGTTATTTGTAACATTCTGCTGTAGCAGTTTGAGACGACAGGCGAAGAAAACAGTATAGGGCTATTTTGAATTGAATTAACTAGTAACCAACAATAGCAGCTGATGATATAATTTATTTATTACCAGTCCTATTCTGTCTTTGTAGGAATATCCCATTCCTTTTGCCCCAGCCCCCTTTGTCTCTCTCTCTCTCTCTTTCTCCCTTCCTTCCCCCTCTCACAGGCTTTCATTTTCTAATAATCTCTTATTCTCTTATTCTCTCTTACAACCGATCTATAAAAATGACTCCAATAGAAATGAGGACAAAATAATGATCTCTTATTGTTGTTTTTTTTTTCCTTCAATGGTTCAATTTAATGAGATCGACCACCAACACCATGCAATCCTATTCTTCACATCCATGACAGAATAGCAGGCGCTGATCCAGGGCGGGGGGGGGGGGCGAATCGACCGCGCCCCCTTTTTGGAACCCAACTGGCATACCTTAAGTACACAATAAAAAAATTGCCTCTTTAATTGTGAACTTTTCGGCTCTGTGCCCCTCCTCTACAAAATCCTGGATCCGCCCTTGGAATAGGAATTACATTCTTTTGAACTTCAAACTACAGGTATACACGGACTCTGGTCTAAAATGTAAATAAAACCGGATCGAGCACCATTAGTTTGGGAGCCTACGAGGCTAACAATGTTGGTATATTAACCCTCCGAGAAAACTTATAAAAAAGCCCACCCCGCAAGACTGACGTGACATTCCAGGCATGGACGAGTGGCGGATTTAGGGGGGGGGGGGCGCAATCCCGGCCCATGCCCCCTCCCCTTTTTTAAAGAAAGTCATACATCATTGTCCCCCGGGCCCTTTTTTTTTTGGTTTTGTTTTGGAGGGCCGGCAAGAAGAAGAAAAAAAATCTTTTCACCCCTCCCCCCCAACTGAGCAACTTTTCGAGGACTGGCGAAAAAAATTCTCCCCTCCCTCACACGGAGCAACTTTTGGAGGAATGGTGAGAAGAAAAAAATACGAATCTCCCTTCCAGCAGTTCCAAAAAGTTGACAGCCCTGCATTTGTGCCCCCCCCCCTTTTTTTTTTTTTTTACTATACATCCTGCATTCGCCCCTGTCATGGACTGTCAGTGTGTCAGACTCATATCCATAATAGGGTTCAGAAGCCCCCTCCCACTACATTGTCGGTCTCGTTCGCTGAAGCCAAAGTAAACGACGATCAGCAAGTAAACAACTTTGATGAGCGAAGTTTGAGGAGAACACCTTTGGCAAACTGAAAGAGTTCTATCGGCAACGTCACCACCTCGATCGGGATCGCAGAGGTGTAGACCTATAGAGCTAGACACCTTGTCGGTCGCTATCAGCTCAGCTATTTCACGATTGCATGATCTCACATCAGTCATTTTGGCTAAGCGTAATTCGGTGGTAGAACATTGATTATATGAATTTATGAATTTAATACATTGAATTTTGCCTCTGGTACATTAGAAATATAATAGTGAACTGGAATTTAGTGAGAGTTTCTTCTAATACCGGCTAGGCTGGGCCCCTGGGCGGGCGGACATACGTCTGCTACATGGTCGTCTGCTAGCGCACGATCTCATTGGATGTCGTGATCTCACGTGATCGATACTACACGCCCACATTACGTCATCAATAACAACAAACGGTTTCACGTGTTATTATGACAAATTATTTTTTTTGGTCAAAAGCATGCATATTCCCGGGGATTTATGAGGGGTTTAAATGACTCATCGAGCCTTAATTATACACTTTCAGAGCTTTAAATTTCATGTAAATTACATTTTTCATAATTTCAAATAAATACTAGGGGAATTAAAGTCATTTCAAAATCCCTCTTTTCATGTGTTAACCTATGGGAGCTGGAAGGCCAAAAGCATGCATATTCCCGGGGATTTATGGGGGGTTTACTGGACTCATTGAGCCTTAATTATACACTTTCAGAGCTTTAAATTTCATGTAAATTACATTTTTCATAATTTCAAATAAATACTAGTGGCATTAAAATCATTTAAAAATCCCTCTTTTCATGTGTTAACCTATGGGAGCTGGAAGGCCAAAAGCATGCATATTCCCGGGGATTCATGGGGGGGGGGGGGGAGTTTACTAGAGTCATTGAGCCTTAATTATGCATTTTCAGAGCTTTAAATTTCATGTAAATCACAGTTTTCATATTTTCAAATAAAAACTATGGGAATTATAATCATCCTAATATTCCTTGTTTTCGCGTGTAAGCCTATGGCAGGCGAGACTGTTTTGGTCAAAAGCATGCATATTCCCCGGGATTTATGTGGGGTCTTTTCAATTTTTTGAGCCTTCAGTAAGCTTGTTCAAAGCCTCAAATTACATGTAAATAACAGTTTTTATATTTTCAAATAAAAACTATGGGAATTATAATCATCCTAAAATTCCTTGTTTTCGCGTGTAAACCTATGGCAGGCGAGACTTTTTGGGGGTCAAAAGCATGCATGTTCCCTGGGATTTATGCGGGGTCTGTTCGACTAGCTGAGACTTAATCATACATTTTCAGAGCTTTAAATTTTATTTAAGTCACATTTTTCAAAATTTTAATCTAATTCTGGGGGAATTATAATCATTCAAAAATCCCTGTTTTTGCGTGTTAACCTATGGGAGCTGGAAGGCCAAAAGCATGCATATTCCCGGGGATTTATGTGGGGTCCCTTCCACTTTTTGAGCCATCATTAATCTTGTTCAGAGTCTCAAATTACATGTAAGCCACATTTACATGAAATTCAAGGAAATACCAGAGGAACTATAATCATTCTTAAAATCCATGTTTTCACGTGTTAACCCTATGGCAGATGATTATGTCAAAAAGCATGCCCCAGAGACACGTGAGAGGCTACAGATGCCAACTTTCCTGGTCACTTCACTTCTTCAAGAGATATTTTGCTCACAGGCTATTTTCAGGCTAATATCACACCCCATACTGGTCTAGATATTTTAGACCGGTAATTTTACCATGAGCGCTCCCCTTCTCTCCCCTTCGTTTCCAATTTGTTCCCATATTCCCTCTCAGTAACTCTTTATCTCCCTTTATTTACCTACCTTTCTCTCTTATTCTACTTGACTATACATCAAGGCCCATATGTTTGTATCTGTCTCTATCCTTCTTCATCTTCTCTCTCCCTATCATGCCTATTTCCCAGCATACTTTTTTTTGGTTGTTGTTTGTTCCAGCCATAACTCCTGCCTCGCGTAAAAGCGATCATTACCACCATGCACTTTAATCCTTTCTAGATCATTAGGAAATGTCATCATGCATAATAATAGACGATGAACTTAACTTTAGGAGGAGAAGATGAGAGAGAATGTTCAAAGTGCGATAGGGGATAAAAACTTGAAACGTTTTATGAGACAGCTCCCTTTCTTTGCTCAAGAATACATGCCCCTGGGTCGGGGAGGTAATCATGTATTCAGTTCCTTATCGTTTTACGTGATCCAAAGAAACCGAAGCTTCTTTTCTCTGCAGGCGACAATTTGTGACAAATGCGTGATCCCATGATAGTAATCGGTAGCTGGATAATAGCGGCAGAACCGACAACGATTCCCGCCAAAGACTACGAGCACGACAGGTGAAGGAGAAGAAAATATGTTGCCGTGGCAGGAGTTCTTTTTGTCTGTTTTGGTTTGATGGAAGAGGTGCATGACATGATTGTGAATTATGAGGCAGATCACGAAGTGAGGGTGAAACTAAGACAGAATGAGCGGATGAGAAAGAGAAAGCTAGAGAGAGAGAGAGAGAGAGAGAGAGAGAGAGAGAGAAAGAGAGATAGGGAAAGAGAGATAGTGAGGGGGAGAAAGAAGGGGAGGGTAGAGAGGAAGCAGGGAGAGGGTAAAGAGGTAAGGGAGGGAGAGAGAGAGAGAGGAGAGAGAGAGGAGGGAGAGAGACCGAGAAAGAAGCGTAATGATAAAGAAATAGAAAAATTGAGATTTTGGGAGAGTCATGGGGAAGGAAAAAGGGTGAGTGGGTGTGTTTAAGTGTTAGAGGATGAGATAACCCCCCCCCAAAAAAAAAAAAAAATAAATAAATAAATAAATAAATAAAATAAATAAATAAATAAAACAAATAAATAAATAAAAAATAGAGGTCGGGGGGGGGGGGGGAGCAAAACAAGTTAGTCATTAAAGATTAACCATAGTAGATAATGGGGTATATTTTTTTCATGGGTTATTGAAGGTAGGTTATGTATGTGGCCCATGTCCCGAGATCCCATCCATAACCGTAATAAGCCACACTAAGGAGCTGTGTTTGAAGCTCCTTGGCCATACGCTACTGCATGTGCTTTCGAATAATATAATCTAAAGCAGGCAACTAGCAGTTCTGTTTTAAATCCATTCGAGTAGCTGCAGGGGTCTCGGCTTCCCGGGGTAAATTAGAATATTATTATGATTATCATTATTATTATTATTATTTTTATTATTATTATTATTATCATTATCATTATTATTATTATCATTATTATTATTATTATTATCATTATTATTATTATTATTATTATTATCATCATTATTATTATTATTATTATTATTATTATTATCATTATCATTATTATTATTATTATTAGTAGTAGTAGTAGTAGTAGTAGTAGTAGTAGTAGTAGTAGTATCATTATTATTATTATTATTATTATTTTCAATATCATTATTATCATTATTATTATTATTATCATTGTTATCATCATCATCATCATCATTATTATTATCATCATTATTATCATCACCATTATTATCATTATTATAAATATATATCACTATTTACTTACTTCATGCTGTAATAAACATCCCCATTCGGATATATGCGAACGAGCCTGTTTGGTTGTGTGACGTCATGGTAGTTGGCTTGTTTCTCGTTGGCGAAGAAGAGATCTGGAGCCCAGATCTGTTCTATCATGTCCTTCCCCGAGCCCAGGTACGGCAAGTGGGACTTGTTCCCGTATGCCAGCCTCGGGTCGTTCCAGTACTCCTTCAATAGAATTGTCATTCCGAAGTCCTGGGGTAAAAACAAAACAATTCTTATTTCATTCATCTTTTCGATAAGCGGGAAAGGGAAAACGCGTCAAAATATGTGAACTACGTTTTACAGCTCAGTGTATAGTTTGTTACAGAGGCGTCTCCCGACCACTGGGAATAAAGGATGGTGGACAAGATTCATCAATAAGTTATTTTTCCATTTGCTAAGATTATCTTTTAAAAGTCGTATTTTTTTTTAGTTGTGAAATGTATCAAATGTACCAATAACAATATCAGAGGGATATTTTGAATGGGAGGGGGATCACACCCCCTCACAACCCCTCTGGAGACTCACAATAGTCATCTAAACGTTCGGAGACACATGTATGTGTTTTTGAGTTACGTATAACTTAGCAATATAAAATTTACATTCGGAATATTGAAAATGTTTTTTTACACTGATGTTCATAAGGAGGTGACCATGTTTCGATACCGTGCAAAATTCATATCATCCAGCTCGACCCGTTTCATAAAAGATGACCTACCTTATAGTAAGCCAAAATGATTCGAAATTTTCACATTATATGAGGGACAAGGACGTATCCCAAAATTGATAAACATGGGGAGGAACCCTCTCCTCAGACTGCATGGGTAGAGGGGGGGGGGCACGGCCCGTAATGTATGTGGGCAGTCCCCTTTGCTGAAGATCGACACATAGTACATGCTATTGATTATTTTTTTCATTGGCCTTCAAACTTTGATGTTTTTCTACTGATGCTCTCATATCCGTGTGTGCCCTCACGGTGGAAGTCAAATCAGACATGATAAAAAATTTAATGAACATTTCTATGTTTACTACCTCTGTACATCATGTCCCTACCTGTAAAATAGTTGGCCTATTATAACACGGCGAGGTGAATAGTAGGTCTATATGATAATACTATGAGGTCAATAGCAGAATAGTAAGCCCAAAATAATTCAGCCAGGTAAATATAGTTTCGAGGATCGACTTATACCCTTTCTAATATAAACGCAGGAATTCCTTATTTGTCAGCACTAAAACAGCCTCAAAATCTTAATTACACCCGACCAAACAAGCCTCGCTTATTTCGAGGTTCCGTACAATATTTTATGAAGAAAATTGCATGGAAAGGGCAAGGGGACTTTGAGAAGGAAAAAAGGTAGGATTTGGACAGATGGTTGTAGGATAAAAGGACAGAGATTGAAAGATGAAAAGGTTGTGGTTTTGCTTAACGCTCTGCCGGACCCCGTCACGGCTTGATGCGGCGTCCGACGCGGAACAACATCATCAAGAAAACGGTCATGACATTCAGCTTTATAGCCACTGGTGACACGGCTATATCGGGCCTATATACTCCTTTTCACCTAAAGCTATAGGTTGTCACTTCAATGGCTTGAATAGCAGGGAAAATTAGTACATGAAACTGACATTCAAATAGACGGGACGCTATTTACCTTCTTATTCATTCACTGACATGTAATAACTACATTGAGCAAAACTGATATTTTGATCCACTACTGTCACTATCTGGAACTCATATAACAATTATCATCCGTAAAAAAAAAAAGAAATTATAGTTAGGCTTCATTTTATGTCTCTTACAGAAAAATAAGAGGTGCCCGATTTTTAGGCCTGTCCAACCTTCACATTACGCCCACATAAAATTATCAAAGAAAATTAGTATCGGATGACGTACGCTCCCCCATTAAAAAAAAAATGGCCCCGCCAAAACTGATCAAAAACCAGTTCAATTCTCGTTCAAATCAGTGAGTCTTTGGTAGGTCTACATTTATGACGATGTCAAGTATATTGTCCAAAATACCACATTGCGCAAGATACGCGATGGAGTATGAGAGTTCGCCCTCAATTTGATACCAAATACCACTGGCGTGTGGGGCAGGGCGAACTGTATCAGCCCGTGCCCCTTTTAAAAACAAATTGTCACAACGAAAAAATATGCCTCCTTTTCAAATTTTCCACCCCAAAGGCACCTGGAAAATGGGGAAACTTTCTTTTGCTTCTCAGATTGCTTTTTTGTTCGGAATATTGTGCCCCATTTTTACCCATACCCTGGATCCGCCCCTTTTCAAATACTTTAGCTTTCATCAGACAAAGCACCAGAACACTTGTGAAGAAGAGTATTAACCGAAAGGCAATCTGACTCAAAACACTGCATGACATCATGTACAGTGGAAACCAAGCGTAAATTGACGTCATATCAAAAATGGATGTCATGTTGTCCATTAATCAAGGCTCTTTTAAAGATAGTTAAAGGGCTATTTCAAATGCGATATGACTATGATGGTATTCCTTCTTGCACCACTCTAATTTTTTCTTTTTTTTATATTGGGAAGCAGTCCTGATAATAAGCCATTTCGTAATTACAATTTGCGCATGTGCAGATATAGGTCATTGGTACCGAATACAATTGACCTTTCTACGCTGTCATTATGTACGCACCACGATACGCGCACCAGTGTGATTTTACATGTTAAACAAGTAGCACGCCCACCGAAACAAATGCGCGTGCGCGTACAAATTGGGGTCAATTCAGGGTCATTTGTAACATGTGCTAATTACAAACTGGCTTATTATTTTGATACCGGGACAACTACCTCAAATAACCATCGGACAATAAGCCAATAGGGAAAACTATATCCCACTCCTGACAGCTGGGGAGCATTTCATCAAGTGTTTTGTCAGTGATTTTTACCGACAACTGTTATAAGCTACTGAAATCCTTGCATCTGATTGGCTGAGAGCAAATTTGTCGGTAAAAATCACTGACAAAACGCTTGATGAAACGCTCCCCTGATTTTATTGTCAGGGGTTAGTCATTTGGAGAATTGTCTCAGAGGGCAATAGACCGCTTCTATAATGTATACAAATTTATGCACATAATTCTCTGAGCACCTAGTGACGAGCTATTCCATTAACCTGCTTTTAATAAATGAGCCTCAGTGCTTGGAATCCAGTTTGCATACATTATCTGTTGCTATGTCCGGCAAGCTTTCAGGTTGTCAATAACAACCTTTGTTTGAAAGGTATGTATAAAATTTGCATACATTACCGAAGCGGTCTATTCGTCCGGAGATAGTTGTACGGGGATGAAATAGTGGGAACGGAAAAATTGCCCGAACTCACCATAGTGATTTCTGTAACAGAGTCCAAACTAATGATGTTGATGCTACACGCGACTTTCGTGGCCTCTCCTGTATAAAGACAAATGGAAATAGAAATAGAAAATATGAGCAGTTTAGAAGATTTAGGGATCAAGAAATCGGTTTTGAATAGGGAACCACCAGAAACAGCAGCTTTATTTATGTCAAAGGAGAAATCCGCCCCGGTATCAAGTGGATTTCAAAAAAAGTAGGAAGAAAAATGAGAAAAAGTGCCATTCAAAGTTAGAGAGAGAGAGAGCAGTGGAGAGAGAAAAAAAAGAAGAAAGTTACGACTTGTAGAAGTTTGAGAGACCTTTTCAGAAATTGCCAACTGAGTGATCTCGTTTCGAGCTTCTCTCCATTATCTTATAAAGAATATTTTGATAAATTTCCCTTTTCTCCAAAGACTAAATCACGTGGCTGAAATATATTACTGAATGCATTCTTAAAGGTCCCCCATTATGTCCATGCATTGTATGCACAAGAACATACTGCTTCATCACAACTAGAAAATCTAGAATATCTAGAAAAAAAACCCCACAAAAATAATGGACAGTTGCTCTCGAGGGAACTTTATGCTGGAAACTTCGAAACTTCAAATTCACTTATTCTTTTCCCATTCTTCGTCGGATATTACTCAAATCCTGCTTGGCCAGTTTTTCATTAATGTCTATTAGTCATATCACTATGATGTCAGGGTGGATTGCCCCTTTAAAAGGGTATACACTCTTGCCCACGCTTTGGGCCTGTTACCTTTTGCAATTTTCCCACAATGCACCAGTGAAAAAAAAAAATCCCGCTGATAATGATGTTTCTTTTCATTAGGTTAATTTTGTTATTATGAGAAAATAAGCCAACAACCAAATGTAGATTTCTCTCATTCTTTTCACCCCCTCCCCCCCCCCTCTCTCTCTCTCACTCTCTCTCTCTCTCTCTCTATCTCTCACTCTCCCTCTGCAGTGTATCATTTATATTCCTCAAAATGATGAATCTGATTTTTTCTGACAAGAGATAGGCATTCTCTGTGACTTCATTTAAAATCGATGAATATTGACCATTTTTTTTAGAATTACACACGAAGTGACCCCAATAATGCCAATTATTCCTGTTAATAAATGATACTCGAAAAATTCCAGGAATACAGAATTTCTGGAATTTTTTTTTTTTTGGGGGGGGGGAAGGATCTAAGAGAAATCTTGTTTCTATTGATACGAAGCATAATGTATTTCATCTTGATTTATTTCAAATTAATATTGCTAGTAGAGATGAGAAAATAGGTCACTTTAATTGTAATATAAAATAGCATCAATTTATAATGTAATTTATATGACTGATCAAACTTAATAGAAACGTTTTATCATTACATTTTTGAAATATCAAAAATAAAAAAGTTTTATATATTTTCTAGATCGGAGATGCCTTAACATGTCTATTTCAACATCCATACTGAATTAAAACAAAACATTTTTTGCATAGTTCTTGCAAGTCCAATAAAATCATGGATAAGATAAGAAAATCCTTAATCAAACCACGAATGAATATGCTCCAAAATATAAGATGTGAATAATAATGTATATGGTACAGAAGATATCTTATGGAAACAGGTATTTCTTCTGCATTGTGTTATAACATCCCTAGAGGTAAGAATTGAATCTCGTTCAAGAGATGGAATATAGCTCTACGAAAACTATCACGGTATGGGAAAGCTAAGATATGCTATTCTGATACTTCATTTTGAAAACTAGATTTTTGCAGAAATATAGGAAATATGCAATTTTTAGTTTCAAATCTTCACATTATTTTCATCCTCAAGGAGAAAGCACTGTATAAATCTAACCTGGAAAACAGTTCAAAGAAGGGGCGGATCCAGGATTTTGTAAAAGAGGGGGTACAGAGACGGAAAAGTACACAATTAAAGGGGCAATTTTTTTGATCGTGTACTTAAGGTATGCCAGTTGTGTTTCAAAAGAGGGAGCACGGACCGGTCCCCCCCCCCCCCCCATGTAGATCCGCCACTGGTTCAAATATATTGATAGGGAAAAGCTTTCCTTTTTAGTCTCGGAAAAGGTGAATTCGTAAATAGTTTTGAATCTTAATTGCTTTTGAGTTTAGCTCGTAAATGGCAAGTGAAAAAAGAGCCGTATTTCCCTGGAAATACAATAAAAGTAAATCATTCTGCATGAATTTTTCCAATCTGTATTTAATGAATACAATAGCTTTTTTTTTCTTTCACCCACATTGTATTCACTTGAGGATTTTAAATAAGTAAGTTGCAATAAAAGCGAGTTCTAAACATCTGCATTTGGAAAGTCTCATAAATTGAAATAATTATCGACGTCTATCTAATATTTTGCCACGTTTCAGATGCATCATTTATTCTCCGAATTTGGAGAGCATGCCTGTCTCGGCAAAATTTTCAATTTCCCCATCGACCCCTTTCAAAATACATTATCTCTAATATCTTAAATCGTATCAAAGGGGTGCCACTCCTAATTAGATTGTTACGGAACATTAGGCTTAGGAATTGGATTCAGATTGTGCCGGGTTGCGCCTTAATTCACCACTTACGTTAATCCAAGCTGCGAGAGAGAAAAAACGCATTTCTTTTGATAATTTCAGTTTTCATTTTATTTTTGTATTTTTCGTGGGTAGTGATGAAATTATACTCGATTTTCCACCTGGTGAATGAAGTTATTAGTGTGAAAATGAAAGCTTGATTTGTTTTGAAGGACGAATTATGGTTTACCAAGAAAAGTGCATTACAGCGCACGTCATCACTGAAAACACTTCTTTCCTTTGATCCACACGCGTTTTTGCGTTGGTTGATATAAAGAATTAAAACAGTAATATTCTGTTCGGTATTATGAAATGTTTCAGGCCTACTTCATTATTCTGTTGCAATGTTGGATTTACACAACATCATAATGAAAAATGCGAGGTATAAACAAACTAAGGCTTTGTCTCTTTTAAAATACATGATGGGAGCATGAAATCTAAATTGCTTCAAGGCATTCCAATAAATTCGCAACTTCTAATGATGATCATGTAATGCAAGATAAAATGCATAAAGTGACAAGATAAGATAATCCCCTTAGAATATTCGAATATTTCCATTTACTCCTTGCAAAGTAAACTGTAATGATTATTGTCATATTCTGCTTAAACTGGTCTTCATCTGACATTTGTAACATTTAGCTTCACTTTATCAAGGATGAAATAATATATTTTTAAAACTACAAACCGAAATGCGTCTTTCATTAAATGATATAGAGTACCAATCACCAAAAATAATTTTGCTCTGTATGTTAGAGGTTTCATATCGTTATACTTTATCCAAAATATGGGCTTCAAATATTATTTCTATAAAGATATATTGCAATTTTAATTACACTCTCTATAAGCGTAAAAGCGATTCGTGAGTAGACTACTCGACGTACCCGTTCGCGCTCGCCAAGGTAAAGGCTCGCGCGGAACCGAACTCCGAGTTCGGTTCCGCGCGGGCATTTTCATGTTATCCTCTATTTCCTTCATACTCATTAACTGTTGACCTATAGAATACCAGACAAAGATCTTTGAGGTTGATTTTATACTTTCTAGCTGTACACAAATTATTTTTTCAGGTGATTGGTATACATTAACATCCTTGAAACAGAAGTTATTCAGAGAAAAAAAAATACATGTACATTAACAAAGCTTTAATCATATACAAAGAAAAACGACAACTTTAAGTAATCAGGAGCGGAAAACCTGAATTTTTTTAGTCGAATGTTTGTCCACGAAATTTGAGTGTGGGCAGGGCCTCCAGACTATGCTCCATCTACCGAGCTGTGACAGGTTGCATGATACTTGCACCGAGAGGGGCCTGGCAGTGGCTAACGACGTGGCTCTTACATGTGCTTGACATTGGGAAACAGTAGTGTGATGACGAGAAATGAAGATGATCTGTCTTAGAATATAGGCCAGTTCCTGATATTGATTACTTAAGTATATGTTGAAATCAAGGCAGAATCCCTGCCGAAAAGAACATAGTGTCCCACAGTGTGTTCACAGTGTGGAATCATCTTCACACTGCTAAATTCGAGCCGAGCGTTTTAACATTGTAAATCACATCTTCACAGTGTGAGCGAGTAAATTCACACTATGAAATCGAACATCACTATGTGAGTACTCTGTGGTAAACCACACTGTCGAGTTGCCCAAAGTGTGAAATCATCTTCACACTGTTAAATTCGAACGTTTTAACATTGTGAATCACATCTTCACATAGTCTACTATGTGAACACACTGTGGGACACTGTTCTTTCCGGCAGGGAGGTGCGCGCCTGGAATAAAGTAAAACGTGAACGCTATTGTAACGACCGGGGTCATATTCGCAGAAATTACAAACGGGGCGAGTTTGACAGTGCAAACCATAATTGTAAACATTAGGTTTACAAAGTGGAGGGTTTCATTGTTATGTTATTCCGGAGTGCTAGTTTTGATGAACGTTTTAGATGGGAAATAGGGTAGCAGAATGATTATGATGATGATGATGATGATGATGATGATGATGATGAAGGTGATGATGATGGTGGTGGTGGTGGTGGTGGTGGTGGTGGTGGTTGTGGCAGTGGTGGAGGTGGTGATGGGTGATGTAGGTGGTGGTAATGAAGGAGAAGATGATGATGATAATTACAAAGATGCTTAAAATGATGATGACGAATATGATAATGATGGTGATGGTGTTGAGGTTGTTGTTGATGACGATGAATGATGATGAGGAGTATGAGGAGGAAGAACGGGAGACTATGATGTTGTTGATGAAGATGATGATGATGACAATGATGATGACGATGTGGCGGTGGTGGTAATGGTAATGATTATGATGATGATGATGATGATGATGATGATGATGATGATGATAATGATCGTATGTTCTACCTCAGTGACTGCTTACACGTAATAAACCAGATGACAATATGTTTGATGTTTGAAGTCCTATCATAGGAACTTGTTAACGGAGCTTTAATGCCTAAGCAAATTAAAGCGGCACCAACAGATCGAGGTGGTTTTGAACCCGGGACATTCCAATATCAGTGTTGTAATCGTTGAGCCATTATTCCATGAATGACGGTGATGATAATAATAATAATAATAATAAAAAAAAAAACGATGATTCTGATGATGAATTATTAGAGCGCAAACATTGCAGTTTTTTCTTTGAGTAATCGAATGTTGTTGTGGGGGGGGGGGGGGTTATCGTTAACTTCACCTGCTAAGGGAGAACTCATTAATCTTTGACGGTCGATCTTGCTCAATCACGCAAGGAGAAAAATCAATGAATCCTTGAACGTCATATGGGAATGCCTCAAGAAACCGACTGTGAGCTAATACAGTTAAAATTAATGGTGTGATGGGTGATGATGATAATGAAAATGAAGAGTGGAAAATTATGAAAATGATTTCGATAATGAGGAGAAGGAAAACGTAAAGCATGCAAATGGAGGAAGAGGGGTGCAGAGAAGGTTGAAGAGAAAGAGAAAAAAAAATAGAAGAAGGAAGGAAGGATGAGGATGGAAAGATAGGGAGGAGGAGAAGGAAAGGAAGAGAGTGAGCAAATAAGGGGTCGTGTAAGATGGAAAATCGATGAAAATCGGAGCGTTCTTGACATTCATCGAATGTGAATGCCATATTATTGAGTGACCACGAAGAACAGAATGTGGATTATTTTCGTGCAAATGGATGTTATACTAACAGTCAGACCCAACTTGTACGCACTGCCTCGCACTGAACAATGAGGGCTCTATATTAATCGTGCGTTATACACCGTTTCCGGAATATATATATGTGCTCGGTTTTCCAAAGTTGGGTCCGACTGACTAACGTTAATGATGATGTAAACTAGGTAATGATTTTTATAATGAGGTGGAAAAGGGAAAAGAAAGTGTGAAGTATAACATAGGCGGGAGGAGTAGGTAGAGAAAGGATAGGAAGGGGTAGGTGGAGGATGAAGACAAAGGTGATGGGGAAGAGGGGGTCGGCAGAAGGAGAGGGAAGGGGAGGAGAAGAAAGAAAGAAAGAAAATACAAGGGAAGGAAAATGAAGATATAGCTTTATCTATAGAGGAGGAGGAGGGTGAGGAGAAGGAGGAGAAGGAGGAGGAGGAGGAGAAGGAAGGTGAATCAGGTAGAAACCGGTAATAAATATAATGAACACGTCAACTCCTGGGTACGGTGACGACCATGGAACGGTTCTTCTTCAGCAAAGAAAGTGTTCCTGTAAGAATACCGATAAACTTACTGCTGAACTGCATTTCATCTGTTGAGATCCAGAAGGGCGTTAACTCTGCGTTAAAGTATATGTTTTCATTCTCTTGCGGCTCTTAGCAGACGATTTCATAACAACAACAACAGAAAAACAACAACAACAACAAAAACAAACAAACAAACAACAAACTTACCTCCAAAGTTGGGCCGGACCCGGTGATCATACGTTTGAAGAATCTCGTGCAATATGGCGGATGGTCCCCCGAGTCCAGAAGGGGGCTCGTAACTCGATGACGATGAATAGCTCGAAGTGTCGACGTCACTCATGGACACCGATGCCGACGACGAGCGCGGAGACCGTGCGGTTGCCGATTCCATCTTACTGTACAACAATAGATAATAATGAAAGTGAATGAGAAGGGTCTTTAAGTAGATTACGAAGCATTAACAAAAGCAGAAGTATCTAAAACATCGGTGACATTAATATAGGGCGTAATATAGCTGTTATGATATAGCACACAGAAAATATCAAGGCATTTGCCCAGCACTTGGCGTATACATTTTTTGACATTCACTTCCACGCCTCGTTGAAAAGCAGAACTGGATTTTTCATCTCATGAAATAGTCTAACTATGCTAGTCATAAACATTTAATATTTGTATACAAACATATTAACGAAAGGATTTAAGTCCATTATACTTCTCTCCCTCACTTCGTCTGTTCACCTCTTCTTCTCGTTGTGTATTCATCAGGCATACCCGACACAAGCTTCTGTGGTTCACGACCTCTTCTCTATATCACCATGCTCTTGATTTATACTTATGTTACTTACTAGGTTTTATTTGATCAAATTTGTTCTTGTGAGAAAAAAAATACTGGAAAATATTACTTTGAATCTGAAAATGATTTTTAAATCATGCTTTATTAAGGATATACAGGTAAATGCAACGTTGATTTATGTTTATTTCTGTTTCTGATAAACGTGTAGATTCAAGTGAGCATAACCCTTTTAGGATACAGATTTTGTATTGCATCAGTGAAATTCACTTTGTACAGAATTGGTCCTATGTTCATGTATTTCATTTCTACGTGTATTTGGGCCTACAGATATAAACATTAATTTAATACCAAATAAATAGTAACAAACTGAATCATGAATATTTTCATTATTAAAACAGATGGCAAACACCGACCTCTACTACACATCATTCACATTAACAATTTTAGGGGTCAAAGGTCACAGCATCCATCAGTTTCTATTACGTCACTTTACCACGCGGTTCGATTTCCAGTTCCAATTGAGGCCTTCGAAGTAATAGATGAGAGAGCATTTTAATATACATCGAACTGACCGCTAACGTTTACATGAATGGAGGTGCAAACAGCGAGGACAGAAATTACGTTGATTTTGTTCGCATTTGCAAACACTACGACGCCATTTTCCATGTTTGACGTACATTCACTTTGAAGAACCCATGGAACGCGAGATACCGTAAAGGAAATGTCTCACAAGTAGGTTAATCGTCCGTCAAAGTGCATGCCATTTATGACAGGTAGGCTGACTCCAAGCCACATGCTATATATTTGCAGTGGTGCATTCTGGGGGTATGCCATACTACCAAAACACTGAAAGCAAATGCACGCGTTGTTAAAAAGGCACAAACCACAAGTTTGTAATACAATGAATACCAGAGGCTTTTCCCCCAACATGCTTCAAAATTATATGTTATTTTTATATACAGTTATTTTTTTTTCTATACAATCGAGAGTAATTAATGAAAGGGTATATCCAATGAGTAAAATGGTTTCAACTTTTAACATTTAAATATCCAAATAACGGTAACTTTAGGTGTGCAATATTGGGGCCAATAAGGTTTACTTCGAACACCATTGCGCCCTCAGAGGCGCACGATGAAATCTTGACTTTGCATGTTTGAAAAAGGAATAAAAGTGCACCCTTAAGGTTGCAAAAGTGTTAGATGTGAAGCCTATCGGGTTGCATAATAAACCCCTAAAAGAGTCATTGTGACATTTATAAAGGAGTTAAACCTTTTGCTTAAATGTGCAATTGATCATATGTCGTGACTAAAATATTGTATTTCATTAATTTTTTTATATGTGGTTATTTACAATATTTGGTAACTGGCAAATACAGCCATAGCTTTGATTTCTGCAATTCTTTAACCAGAAATATACAACGAAAATGATGTGACCTCATATCTTAAGCTACGTTACTCTTAACTCGAATTTCAAGCTAAGTTGAATCAGCGTCTTTTAATCTTTTAATGTCTTAAGGGGGTATCTCACCGAGCGGCGAATGCTTACGAACGTTGCAAATTTTGGATTCGCCAAATTTTCTGACGAATGTTGGCGAAAATCAGGGTTCGCCTCTGCCATTAGCGACATTTAGCGATGTTTAGCGACAATTAGCAACATTTGAGCGAATGTTTGCGAAAGTGTTTGCGAAAGGCAGTTGGCGGCTATCAGCGACTGTAAGCAAATATTAGCGACAGTTTTGCGAAGATTAGCAACTATTTGCCAATCCTTTGCCCCTATTTGTGAATGTTTGGGACCTTTTGCTAACTCCTGGTAAAGTACCAGGTGAATCTATGGACCCAGCCCTATAAAAAGGTTGAGCATCCTTCCACAGCATTCAGATTTCTTCTGACCGTAGTCGAAGATTTTTTTCAAGAGGGATTTCCAGAATATGGAAATGAATTTCTGCCAGGAAGAGGCCCAAGGTGCTGCTGTCCTTGAAGGACTGCTTTACCTGGCTGCTGCTACAGCTATCGTGCAACTTAAGAGAAAGAAAGAAGATGAAGAAAAAAGAAAAAGGAAGGAAGATGAAAAAAAAAAGACTGCAGGGAGTTCTTCCTCGGCCGGGGCCTCGGCATGGACCTCCCCCGTCCCCAAAGGGGTCTTCACTCTCCTTTTATTACCTTGTTTCCTCGGCATGACGATCTATATGGCAAATTTTTCTCAGTGGGTCGATTTTATATTGGAACCATATGGTCACGTGGTCGCTAGCATTGGCGAATCAAAAAGAACTTCAGCGACACCGTCTTACAACCGTTTGCAAAGGTTTACGACTGTTTCGGAATTGCTTGCAACTGTTTGCGGAAAAATGAATTCGTAAAGAAATTTTGAACATGATCAAAATTTCTTTGCGACAAGAAAAACTGTTTGCGACAATGAAAACTGTTTGCGAACTTTCTTGCAACCTTTTAAAAACCTTTTGCAACCATTTACGAACCTGGCAAAACCCCCAATTTGCTACGTTCGCAAGCATTTGCCACTCAATGAGATACCCCTAAGGTGGTATCTCACTGAGCGACGAAAGCTTCCGAACGTTGCGAATTTGGGGAATCAGGGTTCGTAAAAGGTTGGAAACAGTTTTTCTTGCCGCAAACAAATTTTTCTTGTCGCAAACAAATTTAAACATGTTCAAATTTTCTTTGCGAATTTATTTCCCCGCAAAGTGTTCCAAGCGTTTGCAAAACAGTCGTAATCCTTTGCAAACGGTTGCAAGACGTGTCGCTTAAGTTCTCTTTGATTCGCCAATGCTAGCGGCCACGTGACCATGGTTCCTCTATGGAATTGAGCCATTGAAATCATAAGCCATTCTCTTCTGTTGCACAATAGTTGCAGCAGCAGCCAGGCAAAGCAATTTCTCATAGGATAGCAGCACGTTGGGTCTCTTCCTGGCAGAAATTCATTTCCATATTCTAAAAGGCAAGTCTTTTGAGATCTTTCTTCGACGGTGGTCAGAAGAAATCTGAATGCTGGGGAAAGTTTGCTTACCCTTTTATAGGGTTGATCCATATATTCGCCTGATACTTTACCAGGAGTTGGTAAAAGGTCCCAAAACGTTCACAAACAGTGACAAAGGACTGGCAAATAGTTGCTAATCTTCGCAAAGACTGTCGCTAACATTTGCTTATAGTCGCTAATAGTCGCCAACTGTCTTTCGCAAACACTTTGCAAACATTCATTGACAATAGTTCTCATCGTAAATTACTTATGACCAAGAGCTGAATGGTAATGTGATCGATTACACCATAAAAAAAATATTTTTACGACTCTTTATTTTGAAAATATATCCTTTTGGTAAATTCTTGCCAGATCAGATCGCTACATGCCTGGACCGACAGCTGTCATGTTACCTAAAATCTCGTGAACACTGATGAAGATGGCTTGTTTGCTAATCTGAAAGGGTAGCGTTTAATCAGGAACCCCGTTAGCTTTTTCTGCTCAAATAATCCGCGGTTGAATCAATTTATGGGAATTAGGTTATGTGTGTGTTACTGTGCCTGTACCCACCCTTACCCTGCAGATGTTGATACGTCTAGAGGACTCGTATTGTGGAGTTCATGGGTTGTGGCTTGAGGTATATATATATATATATATATATATATATATATATATATATATATATATATATATATATATATTTGGAGATGGGAGATATGTCAAATGAGGAGGGGAAAAAACTAAAAAATATAAAGTATAAGTAGAAAAGAGGAGGAAGGAGAAGGATGTGAGGAACAGGAATTAGTAAAAGAGGAGTAGAAGTGGTAGCAGAAGAAAAAGTAGAAGATGTAAGAGTGGAAGTGGAATCATCAAAAGTTTTAAAATTAAGATGCAGGAGTAGTAGAAGAAGAAAAAGTGGAATAAGTATAGTAGTAGAAATCAAGGTCGAAGTAGAAGTAGAAGTAGAAGAAGAAATAGAAGTAGAAGTAGAAGTAGAAGTAGAAGTAGAAGTAGAAGTAGAAGTAGAAGTAGAAGCAGAGGTAGAAGTAGAAGTAGAAAGAGAATTAGAAGTAGTAGCAGAACAAGCAGAAGTAGGAGTGAAAGTAGAAGGAGAATAAGTGGAAGTAAAAGTTAGAAAAATAAAATAAGTAGAACAAGAAGGATCACAATTTTAATCATTGATTCATCAGTCCGAAAATTGAATTTTGTATTATGTTGGTATATGCATATTAAACATATCAGAACATCACATACAAGAGTGAAAAATATTGAAAATAGAGACATTCGAAGAGGATTTTTTAAGGGGTTAAATTAGAACAAGAAAAAGAAGGAGGGGAGGAGACATAGGAGTAGAAGAGGGATAAAAATAAGAAGTATAAAGGTAGAGAAGGGTATGCCTTTACATGCATATTGTATCAGAAAGTTGAGAGAGAGAGAGAGAGAGAGAGAGAGAGAGAGAGAGAGAGAGAGAGAGAAAGAAAGAAAGAAAGAGAGAGGGGATGTTGGGACGGGAGGGGGGGGGGGGAGATATTTAATAGCAGAATCAGTTACGTCACCGGAAGGAATTTTCAGGGAGAAGCCAAGCAGAGAACAAGTATAAATGATTGGGGAGGTGAAGAAAAAATACTTTCTACAGGAGCTGTCCGCGGGGAAGGGGAGGTTATAGGGGACGGGTGGGGGCTTGCATTGGGGGGAAGACATCCCTAGTCTTTTGGTGGTGGCTGACATTTTGCAAAATGAAGTAGAAAACTACGTCAAAGTCGAATCGATTTCACTCCACCCCACGTCACTTGACATCGTCCAACTGTTTTTCAACACAGAGAGTCAATTTGCAGACACTTGATGGGTGTTTTCCCGCCATGGGAAGATCGATCGTCTGCACTTGGCCAGGTAGGAAACTGCCCTGATTATCAAGTCAACGTAAACTGATATCCACACGATATTCAGTAAACAACACGAAGGAAATGAGGGTCCAGAAACAGCACCGTTACTTCGACCCTTTAAGACAGTAAGGATGTCGGTGCGGTTTTTACCGTCCACTAATTTCAGTGGTCAGATGTGAAAAGTAGCGCATATGTGAGATTTATGGTTATGAAAGAGAATGAAAAACGAGGGATTATTCGGTAACCTACACCATATCTTGCCCCCCATATCCCCTCCCCACCCCCCCTCCCTCTCTCTCTCTCTCTCTCTCTCTCTCTCTCTCCTTCTCTCTGTCTCCGTCTATTAATCTCTACCCCTGTCATTTCCCCATCTTAATATCACACGTTCTTAAAATGTGACTCTTGGGGGGGGGGGGGGGGTCGCAAAAGCTTCACCAACACAGTCCCAACACTTTGGTGCTCATTAGGTTACGATATTGCAGAGCTAAAATCTATTCATGAAATAAGACATAGGACCAATAGAATAGCAATGCAGATCCCTAACCCTTCCAGACACAAGACTTTTAACGTAGGAAATCTACAATAATACCATCCTTTAACTTTTAACATGGTGTGTGTGGGTGTGGCGAGGTGGGAGTGAAACAGGGACGTTTTCCGCTTCTATACTTGTTGTGATGGATTGCATATTGAAATCCATCAGTAAGTCAGTTCACATATTTACTCATTCGCTACTTATTTGCACGCCCTCGGAAAAAAAAGGGGGGGGGGGGCTACCCAAAGCGACTGCACTATTTTCATCATGGTTTCTTGTTCCGTCTCTCACCTGGGGAGCGTTTCATGAAAGGACTTGTCAGATATTTTATCCGACAAATTTGCTCTCAGCCAATCAGATGCAAGGATTTCAGTAGCTTATAACAGTTGTCGGATAAAATATCCGACAACTTCCTTTCATGAAACGCTCCCCCGCTCTCTATCCATTTTCCCACTTTCCATCACGATACACATTATCATGATTAGGGTATAGTGGCGGAAGGTAAAATACATTAGATTAGAATACTATTAAATTTACACAGAAGGTTGGAAACTACAACCAATGATGACTGCCAGATGATTGTCATAGAGTGCATAATATACAGAGTAATTACTAAAGAAGGCTGATAATAATTATCTTGTCTGTCTGAACTATACAATAAATTGTCCCCTAATTATGTCTATAGTGTCGGTGCATATGTGGTATTCAGCCAGTTTCTGAAAATCACATTTTAATATTTGTTTATCTTTTTAACGATGCCTTAATAATAACGAGTATTCTTATTTGCTACATGGAAATTTATTTCATTATGCCTTTCAGACAAATGGTTTCTCTATAGATACGCAGCTTGATAAATCGTACTCGAGGTAACCTTTGCACAACCTTGTCTAATTTTGTCACCTCTAAATCATTCCTTATTGTTTGTACAAGAGTTGTGTTTATGCTCATTTCTAGCCGATTGTCGCCACACCTGATCTCCACGCCCAAAGGCAATGCAGCTTACGAAAGGATGTGTTTTGTAATCATACCCATCTTTCTCTCTCTGGTTTTATACTGATCTTTCAATTTGTTTGCAGAACCTCTGCAACCTAACCTCATACTACTCGTAGTCCAAGCTCAAAGCCTCGTTCCCATGCTGTATACCACCTCAACAAAAAAAAAAAAAAAAAGAAAGAAAGAAGAAGAAAGAAATAGGATTAGATAGAAAATGTAACGTTGAAAAAAACAATTGAAATATAAAATGACATAAGGGCAATGCATTTCACATTTTCTGAATCTTATACCACACAGATTTGAGATGTACTACCTTAAAACGAAGAGCCATCCACCAGAAAGGATGTCCAAGTTTGGAATTTAGCATATTCAAAGGAGGCAGAAAGACCGATCTGATGTTGAGAACTTTTCTTCACAATCCTACATCAGAAACCTTGACCCATTATTAACTTTTTATCATACCTATATAGCAATGGCTTTTTCTTTGCTTTATCTTACATCTTCACATGTATAAGGTATGTTGCAACTGAGGAATTCAGTTGGGGCGGTTGTTTAGTTTCAAAATAATGATCAGATTTCAAAAGTAATACCTCTCAAACTGCGGAAAAAAACTTTACACAAACATAAACATCACTGCAGTCTGCAAAAAACAAACAAAATAAAACACAAAACAAGCAAACAAAATAGCGAAAAAGAGTCACCAAAATACGGTATTGGCTACAATCAAAGGTAGATATGAAATAACTATTTCCGCAGGCATATAAGTAAAACAAGTATAACACAAATACTTTCACGTTAGGAATTTATACCCTCTCCTTGCCTCAGATGGTTTATGTTACATTTCCAAGATTGCCATCATTTTTCCTCTTTTAAAAGCAGATTATAGTACAATATGCGGTAGATTCTGTATAATATGAGACACTGAAGCTGTGCAGTCATGGCGTAATTACATTAGGGCCCATACGAACCCAAAGAGTTAGTAACAGGATCTTTTGATATTTATTTCAATATTTTTGACTTTTTGGGAACTCCCTTGAGGCATCGTCTGAAAAGTCGATGACAACAGAGCGATTTTAGTGAAACAAGGACATGGATGAAAAGGTCTGTTGAGTGCACGGTATCGTCCTTTCAACTGGACTGGCAAAACATTCTTTCTTCATAACTTCTTTACTTTATGTATCGTTTTGTTGCAGTTGCAATTTAAACGCTTTGCGATTTTGTAACAGTTCCTTCATATTTTCAACAATTTCAACCATTTGTTGACAGGACCATCCAACAAATGAAATAAAGGAATATTTAGAAAATTTTAGCAGTCAATTGGTGAAGATAGTAAATTTGTTCGTTTGTTTGTTAACTCCTTTTTAAAAAAATTCCTTAATAATTACAAAAGGAAGCCAAATTCATTGACATCTGCAAAATTCGGCTGTTCTTTCAAGGGAGTACTTAGAATTAAAGTAAGAAAGTGAACGATTTGTTTCATTTCATTTTAATTCAACAAGTAATGAATACAGTGTACGTATCTTTTATGTGAAAGAAAAAAAGGAATAAATAAACTAACCTATACTTTGGCTCTTAAATGCCAAAGTCGGAAGCCACACGAATTCTACTGCATCAGCGTCATGATCAGTATAACTGTTAATGAATTATTGCAAATATGACTAATCATATATGCATTGAATTTCTCCGGTTTAATAGATAAGCATATTTCGTTCCATGATAAAAAATTCATCTTTACAATCCAAGAATTTCGCTCCCTGCTTATTATTCAGCGAGGACGCGTTCCTAACTAGGCGTAGAACGGTGCAATCCACCGATTCACTCTCCCCACAAATTCACCCTCCCCGAAAAAAATATTTCTGAGGAGAGGGGATCAGTAGATTGCACCGTTCTACGCTGTGTGCTCGCACAAGAATGTTTTACGGACAAAATAATTACATACGTCCAGAACTAGACTACATCACCCCCAAAGCAGATAAAATATCTTTCCCATTGATAGCATAAATAGTACACTGAGTGCAGTCCGAAGAAAACACGTGCATGACGAGGTTGAAAGACCAAAAAGTGCAAGGAATAAAAATCAAATTGATTAGGGCTAATGTGAATATGTTTACGACCCTTGTGGAAAGAACTCACTTCCATTTATTGGACGGAACATTTCCATTATCATGATAATAGATGGTACTCTATTTCCTAAATAATACCACTCAGAGATAGAGAGAGAGAGAGAGAGAGAGAACCAGAACGAGAAAGACAGAGAAAGTCAAAGATACATAGAAACAGAGTGTTAGAAAGAGAGAGAGAATGAGAAAGACAAAGAAAGTCAAAGAGACGTAGATACAGACTATGAAAGAGAGAGAGAGAGAGAGAGAGAGAGAACGAGAAAGGCAGAGAAAGACAAAGAGACATAGATACAGACTATGAAAGAGAAAGAGAGGAAGAGAAGAGAGAGAGAGAGAGACAGAGAGCTGTAGACACGGGGATCAATAATAATCAATCTTATAAAAAAGACACTCATGTGTCTAAATAGAGCGTGGTTTTCTAGATGGGTGCGTTCAAAATGCTTTTTAGACCAATGTCATTGTGTTTGTGGAAAATGAAGTAATTGGAAATTAAAGTCAATCTAGATCGTAAGTGGATCATGAAATGTCAAGGTGACTTTTTAAGTTTAGAAATGCGACACCGTTATACAGAAGAGCAGACGGTTCTCATTCACATGCAATTTCTCATCTTATCAGTGTTTTATAAGACTGCTTATTTTCTAAACCATTAATGTGATTTATTGAATCTTTGTCATTTTCCGACTCGTCTTCTCCCCCACCCTCCTTAAAAAATGAAGAAAAATAGAAGAAAATGTTAGAAAATATTATACTTATTCATGTATATGCACGTTTGTGGCCGTCGTCTTTTTGCAACATAACAATCTTTCCTTTCTAAACACAATAAATCAAATTAAAAAATCAAAGAATGTCAGAGTTCATCTGTTTTTGTGTGTGTGCATGTTAGTAACTCTTTAGAGTAGGTTTATTCATTTTTTGAAGAGAAATGCAACGTATCTAAAAATTTGTATTGGGTGAAAACAGAAAAGTTTGACAAACGGGTAGGTGCAGCAAGGATAAAATCCGACAAATGATAAGAAAGTTATGAATTTTTAAAAGTTGAGAACACTTAATGGATGCGAATCTTCATTTGGCAGAGCGGTCATTCTACTTTGACGTATAATTAGGGATAACTTTTCCATCAGTTGGCAACACATCTTCACCTTACACATTAAGGATGGCATCTAGAAAAAGTTCGGCTTTGCAGATCGATTTTAGACAACAAATAAATGAAAGAAAATAACAGCTGAATACCTGGGCACGCAGCGCGTAACCAGACACTTCCATGGTTCTCGTAAACCTATTTGCCAATTTCTTCACTTTCTAACCTCTGATAAATTAGCGAAATCTTCGGTCACGCTACAGTTGTCCTTGAATTGGCATCAGTCGTGCCGATTTGAGGATCAGAAGTGTCCGTGAGAGCACACTCGAATACTTGAGACGCCATCGCGCATGCCAGGCGGAACATCTTGGACAATATTGCTCATGTTTACCTCCCGTAAGTGCCCCAAATTAAGCGGACCTTTCCCTTGCACACGTACAGCAATTGTCATTTAGCTTTGCGGAGACCGTTTGATTTCGCCGGCGTACGATAAGCATCATAGAGTGACTTTCAAACTTGCACAACAATGGAGATATACTTGTCATTCTCTATAGTTTCAAGATCTGTCGGACCTTTCAACGTTCACGTTCGATGTCTTAATTTTCTAGAATAAATACATTTGCTCAATAATTAGTACCGCTATGCATGATGTACTTGTGATATACCCTCATCTTCTAATGTTGAAATGTTTGCAAATACAATCGATATTGACTGCCATCAGGGATTTGAAATATAGAAAACATATTTGCATGACCTTATTATAAGTTATAGGGAATATGTTTTAAAATCCAAAACAGAGTGGCTGTACTGTAAAGTGGAACACTTTCATTACCCGATTAAGACAGAATAAAGTTCTGCAAATACAAGATTTCTTCCTTTATTTACCTTCTTCCAAAGTTATACTCTTTTGATACTGTTTTCAGTAACCCCCCCCCCAAAAAAAACAAAAAAACAGGGATAATACCTGCACAAGTAAATAGTTGCCAGGGAGATGGGGGGGGGGGGGGGGGGGGAGGGGGCGGCGGGCGGAGATTGGGCTACTTTGAAACTTTGTTGGAAATGGTTGTTTGTTTTTGAAAGCCCTCTTCAATATACCTGGTTGAGCAAGTAGATGGTTTCTCCTCTTATCTATTACTGAGCCGCTCTCATTATTCAGGTTCAAACGAAGGGAGCTAACTTTCAGTTTCGCTTGAAGTTTAAAACTTTAAGTTAACTTGTAGTTATCTTGTAGTTTCAGACCGTATGAACGGACTCGTAGTTTCGAAACTTTAAGTTTACTTGTAGTTCTAAAACCACAAGCGAGCTCGTGGTTAACGCCGAAACCACGAGCAGCGGGGGTCCTCCGTCGCAGTTAACGACTGTGTGGACAGAATAAACTTTAAGTATCGCAAGCTCGTAGTTAACGATGAGCTCTCTGTTCATGTTAAACTTCCGGGTCATACCCTTCGCACGAATTATGAACACAGGATCTGTATGTGTACTGTACACACAATCGGTATCTACTTCCGGTGTTAATGGTTAACAACGACGATCGCTCGGCTGGTAGTTTCAGAACAACGAGCATCGTTTATTCAGGCCAATGTGAACCCTCGTCGTGGTTAGTGAGTCGTTGTTTCGTTAACTTAAAGTTTCGAAACCACAAGTCACCCATGAACGTAGCTATTGATCAACGAGTTCCATGGGAATACTTCTTCTTGACACCTCTGCCCTGGCTGTCTGCGATTTAAGGCAATATGTGCAACAGTTTACAGTGCATGCTTATAAGCAATGCATGTAAGCGATTGTGAAGTGTTTGTGTCTCCAACTTAGGTTCAGTTGGGTAAACTTACGGCCAACATAGGCGGCACACTCGAACATTTCCAATGAGTTTCTTCATCAGATACGGCAGAAAAGAAACATTCTTCAGGTATTGCCTTCTCGGGTACTGTACCCTAGATCAGAATATAAAACAGACTTCGAAAATAGACGTCAGCTTTTGGAGGATGCTTGCCTTTTTTTATTTGGCATATTGGAGTCAGCCCATGACCAGTATAGTTGATCAACTCCTCTCATACTGAGATTTGAGAAAGTAAATTACGTATACCCTACAGTTTACTAACCTCCTCTGGTCAATAAAAGAGATCTTGTGATTGCTTGTGGCAAACTTTCCAGACATTAAGTCACTACAAGTTTCGAGTATACTGGAAAAAAGGAGATTGCATGCATGCTCCTTTCGGAGGTAGACTGGACGTGAAAAGAAAACAGACATCGCACTTAACAGAATTTACCTTTGGGCATGGGGTGGTGTTTTTATTTTATTTCTTGTATAGATATTTAAAATAATCGCTGATACCCATGAACCATGTGTTGACTGTATGTCCTGTTAGTGAGGAGTGAAGATTTAAAATGGTACATTGATTCTCTTGATTCGTCGAGATTTTATTGACTTATTAAGGAATTATGTGCAATCCATGACACTACGAAATGCACTCTTGAAGTAATGTTTGGCGAGCATTTGGGACCTGCCTCAGGCCATCTACGTAAGATGAATGCTCTTCTGATAATTACAGAAAGAAGATTTGAGAAAATCAGATTTGTATCCGCTTGACTTCGTTCTGATAGTCGGTCAAGGACGACTTATGTTTTCCCTTGATGCTTGTACTTTTTCCGAGGATGGGCAAAAAAGTCCTGGTTATTTAGATACAGAATCGAAAATCAACAAAGTCTGGCTTTGACCTTTCTTGTCGAGTTATTCATCGACACCTGGGTCTCGTACACTCAGATGGGTAAACTAAACATCCCTTTGAATTGCTCTTCAGGTGAGAGTCGTAGCTGTTTATCGTCAACTGTTATCTTCGTGTGAACTGTTTACCGCCTTATCGAGTTACCCAACGCCAATGAGAGCGAATGGGACGATCCAATAAAGCTCCGATCCACTTTACGCTGCAGACATGGAACGGAGTAGAAAAAAAAATATTAAGGATTTACATTCGAGTGGCACTGCACATGTCCTTATCTCCATCTGCCCTTTCCAGACCTAATATCCGTCAGAAAGTAGATATCTTTAGGAGAGATCTTAGAGGAATGGACCAATTTATTGTGATTGCTTTGCAAACAGGACAGTTGATTGATGTCCATAATCAGCGAGGAGAATTGAATGGAAGGTTTTAATGAATGGGACTACGGTACTAACCAAGAGGAAAACGAGGAAAACAAGTTGAAAGGCAAGATACATGCAATTATAGAGAGGGAAGATGAAAGGTAGATAGAGAGACTGAATGGGGAAAAGGAGAGAGTGAGAGAGAGAGAAAGAGAGAGAGAGAGAGAGAGAGAGAGACTTAAAATGGAGTGAGGAAAGAGAGGCTGAAAGGGAAATGGACAGAGACAATGAAATCGAGAAAGGGGGATGGGAGAGGAAGGAGGGAAGAGGAAGAGACAGTTGACAGAGAATAGAGAGAGAGTAAGATTCAGAATGCGAGAGGGGAGGGAGAGAGAGACAGAGACAAAGACAGAGAGAGACAGAGAGACAGACAGAGCCTAGGGGGAATGAAGAACGAGGTAGAGTTATGGAGAGAAAGATATGAAGAAAAAACGATAGAGAGAGAGGGGGGATGGGAAGAATAAGATAGTGATGGAAAGAAAAGACAGAAAGAAACAAAGTGAGAGATATATATAGAGAGAGAACCAGAGAGAAAGTGTGGTTTTAAAACATAGACACAGAGGCAGAAAACACAAGACATTCAGCCTTGATGAAACACATAGGCATCGCCGATCAAACCTTCATCATGTCCATCAAAAATTTCCGCTATTGCGATCACGTGTACAACATTCAAGAGGTTGCAAAAAATAGCACGATGATCTCGAATACTCTGATTACCTTAGAATGATAGCGCCACAAGAAGGTTGTTTTTTGTTTTTTTCATGTGTTGAGAATATCAAATATTGTGAGAATAATTCCTTAAATATAATCCTGAGTTGTGGTAATGATGGAAACTGGAAGGGGAGGGGGGCGTTTCATCAAGTGTCTTGTCGGTGATTTTCACCGACAAATTTACTCTCAGCCAATCAGATGCAAGGATTTCAGTAGCTTATAACAGTTATTGCAACTTGTCATTGATGACAAGTTTTATGAAAGAGGGCCCTGGACTCGCGAGGAATCAAACGAAACTTACACTGAATTTTCTTTAAGACTATATATATATATATATATATATATATATATATATATATATATATATATATATATATATATATATATATATATATATATATATTTATTTATTAAAGATAATTTTGGTACATACAAGCTGCGTAACAAAAATAAATAAAGAAAGAAATAAAGAATAAACGAAAGATGAAAATCGAAAATCGAACGAGTGGTCAGGAACTTCGTGCATGGAAGGCGTTCTCAATCCTTTGTGCAAACGAAGGTTGCCCTTCCCAATGAACTGCAATTTCCACCAATTTTTCTAAAGTTTGATTTTTATTTCACGGGACCGAAACAATCCACATGTTGTGGGATAAAACTAATCCAGTAATACTTTGAGCCATGCATGTTCTCTTGAAATGCAATCCCTTGAAAAGAATTCAAGATAAGAGGTAACAACATTATCAATAGATTAAGATAAAAAGGTTACTAGCTGTAGCAGCGGGTACATAATTTTGATTGTGGATCACCAACGCACTGTCAACAAGTTTTTTAAAGTAGAATTTCATTGATTTTGAATATTGATTTAATTTTTATCATTGCATAGGTGAAGCTTAGATTGAACAAGGTTATCAAAATTCAACGCTTGGAAACATTTGAAGTAATGATTATTATCAATTATAAAATGATATAACACAGCCCCGCTATAGCACCTATAGAGCTCTTTGAACGCTGCTGAGATATGTGACGTCATACCGGGGAGCAATCCTTCCTAAGCAGACGATGCCCCATAACATCTTATACATTTTCAGTGCCTGTTTTGTCATCTCATCTTCACTTATTTCTCTTACTTCACTAGCGTCAGTATAAATGCTTATTTGTTGCCTCACTCTAAATTTCCTGCATGGTATTATTTTGATGAAAAATGCAGCGTTAAAAAAATAAAGGAATCAATCGCTTGTAAACAAAAAAAGATGCCATTGTATTTTCAGCTGCATGCACCGCGGCATGTCGGCGTTTCAAGAGGGAACGAATACCATCCATGCTGTAATTCAGCGGGCTTTACAATTCGAAAGTGTGATTTCTTTGATTGATCATTGACCCTTATCATGACTTTTTACAAACAAAAGATTTTAGTTACTAAAACGGTTTCACTTCCCTTTTAGAATGTGAAATACGGTCATGGTGAAACAAACCAAACTCTTTATAATTTAAAAATAATTGCATTGCAGTTACGTTCACTTAATATAGGACGTCGTCTGCTTAGGCAGGATTGGCACCTGATGTGACGTCACGAAACATCGGTATATTCCTGGCGAATCGCTCGGATATCCCAGATGCTGAGAAGTGTTTTTATTTGTGTTATTTTTTAATCATCAAACACGCAGTTAACGTAAAACTTATACGATTACCATCTGCAAGCTTTCTAGTTTCTAGAGATACATTATTGAGCATATTTGTGATTTGCTTTGAATATCTACTTTAACATGTACACCACTCCAGCTACACTATATATATATATGTATACGAAGAATAACATACCAAATTATTTAGGCCGGCCTACTAGTGCTATGCCTCTGACATTGTGTGCGATATGTCTTTAAAATAGCAAGGTGTATGTCGCTCGGGGTATTATCTTTTAAAATGCCATTAGTGCATCAGGAACACCTCCTGGTGGGAAATCAACAATAAAAAATAATTCGTTTTTCGGAGAAAGAGAACCAAAAAGAAGTACCCCAGTGCACATTGCGAACGGATATTAATTGAATTTGTTCCCATTGTGGCGCACTGACGTAGAAGCACGTAGGCCAATGTTAGCCCGCATCCCCACAAAAATTAAACATAAAAACAAAAGAAAATGTTTATCAAATTATCTTTCATTTGGAAGAAACCTTGTGCTGATAACGGCTGTCGGAGATAAAGGCAGAATACTACTTTTCAAACACTTTTGAAAGCGCACAGGAACGTTATATGTAATTAAATTGTGATAATAATTATGCGCTATACAAAAAACAGGAAATTGCTATTATTATTATTATTGCACGAACGCTGCGCAATAGGTGAAGAGTGCATGAAGGAGAAATTTAAGATGATTATAGAGCCAGGGTGAAAGGGAGAGAAAGGGAGAAAGAGGGAGGGGAGAGAGAAAGACTGGGGAAGGAGGGGAGAGAGAAGGGGCGGGGAAGACGGAGGGAGAGAGAGAGAGAAAGAGCGGGGAGTGTGGTAGGTGTGAGTATAAACAGAACCAAGATTTGAACAGAATAAAAAGACGCACATGTCACTAAGAGCCTACCTTTAACCAGTAGGCAGTTGAAGAATTGAAGCTTATCAGCATTAGATGTTAAAACACTGCAGGAAGTAAAATTTGAATTTAGATTCACCAATAAAGTAGTAAATGGAGTAATGTATGTGAAGAAAAGAACAACTAAAAGAGAATGAAATAGATAACGAAAATTAAGAATTACATTACATCTTAACGTGAAAAGAAAAGAGTGAAATATACAAACAAGACGGCAATTTACTTCATAATATTTTACCTTCTAAAGATAATCTTTGTAAGAGGAAAATCTCATCTAATATGATTTGTTTATTCTGTAACGAACCAGAATCGTCTATACACATTTTGCTTAGATGTCGTCAAGTCTCGGATTTTTGGAAAATAAGTCACCAAATTGTATTAAATTTGTTTAAAAAGATATTTCATTAGAAGAAAAAGTCATAATAATTAGTTTTTAACATTAATGAAGTGAAATGTATGCTTACTAATCTATTATTCATCTATGCTCAGTATGCAATTTATAAGGTGTGTATGCTTAATCAGTTTAGAAGTAAATCCTTTAACAGTCAATTTGGATGGCATTCAACAATTATTTTATGTTTTATGTTAATTGGCAGTACAAAAACCAAAAAGATGTACTAAGGAATCTCGAGATGTATCTGTTCTAGTTTCTAACTCTTTTCCCCCTTTCTCTATCCTATTTATATATTTTTGTTGTTTTTCATCATTTAACTAATTTCGTAAATATTGTCATCAGATCCGATGTAATGTTGTTAAATGATATATTGTAATAAAGTACCTCGAAAGAGGAAAAGAAAAAAAACAACAACAAGAGGACAAAGGGGAAAAGATTGAATAATAAAAGAAGTAAGACAGGAGGAATTAGGGATTCGATATTCAAAAAATATGGAAGAGATGTACATTGTTAGGGAAGATGTATTAAACCGAATGAATGAATGGTAAAGAGAGAGAGAGAGAACGAGAGAGAGAGAGACAGAAAACGGACATAGGCAGAATCACGAACTAAAAGACGGTTTAAGTCGATATATTTCGTTCAGCACTGCACGAGATTGGGGCTCGCTGCATTGAATAAGAATTGAATAACACACCGTGCCCTCGATTCTGATAGTCGTGGCTTAAGAAACGAGGGCAACCCTTGCATTAATAGGGCCATTAAACTGAGCATGACATACATATAAAGTCTCACATCGAAAATTAAAGTGGATATTTTTCGTGAAAGGCAATTACATTCAAGACATGATAAAAACGCAATGACACCGAGACTCTGATCTTTTAAAGGAGCGAAGATTAAGCCCAGGGAAGCGTTTCATCAAGCGTTTTGTCAGTAATTTTTACTGACAAATTTGCTCTCAGCCAATCAGATGCAAGGATTTCAGTAGCTTATAACAGTTGTCGGTAAAAAAAATCACTGACAAAACGCTTGATGAAACGCTCCCCAGGTTACCGCCAAGAAATATAAGATTGGCACAATGGTCGGTTTAACCTCAGCGTAAGTGGGTGAAGTTACATGTAGTTCACTGATCTATCGAGTGTCAAGTGTCAACCACTTTATCCCTTGCATTTTCACAAAAGAAAAGTCGGTTGGAATTTCAAATTTTAACTTTGATTTTATACAAAACATTCCGGAACTAGCAGAGTTTGAGAGGGATTCTGCGAAGAGCCTCAAATAAATATGCAAGTGGGATAAGAACCGAGACAGGAATTCCGACCCCATTTTAAAAACGGTGTCGGCAGACCAATTTAGATCTAGACTAAACACGAATGTAGACGAATTCAGGATCCGTGTTGGAAAGAGGGTTAATGAAATCGGGCATGGCCATGTTGGAGGCGCATGGATGTAAATAAGCTCTGCTGTATGTACTGTCCAGAACATTTTACGTGTTTTCATGAAACAGTTGGGTAAATAATCACCCCACGTGTTTTCATGAATTCCCAAATTACATTTAATATGTGTTATTTTCATAGCTGTCATATGCATACCGATATCGAATGCAGGGGCGTAACTATAGGATTGTCCGAAATGGGGAGGGGCGTGAGGATGTTGAAACAGATTTTTTGAATTAGCACTGTGGCACTGCATGGGTTGGTATATTGGGGGCAGCTTAAGGGTCAAACATGATCCCCCTCCCCGAATGTAATTTTCAAATGTCCTGCCACCCCTCCCACACTCACACGAAAGGGGGGGGGGTAGCTATACCTTTAAGATACATTTTCTTTTTCTCTCTCTCTCAAGTAGAGGGTTAGGACGTAGTCCTTTCGGCCCCCTGGCTCCGCCTTTTATGCCTATGGGATGCAATTATGTTAGGCTGATGACCGCATATAAAGAACTCATAACTAGAACTAGAACCTTCTCATGCATGACTTGCAAAAGGGTATGAAAATTGTAATGTTCCCAATGGAAAAGATATAGAGTGAAGGAAGCTGTTTGTACAAAAAATATCAGTCATTTTCTTAATGCTGAATCTGAACTCTTTTCCAAGGTGGTCATTTTTTTTTATTTTTAAAGTCGAGAAGGAAGTCATTCTTGTATCAGAGGGACTGTGTGAGTGACGGCTGATGCCTTGAAATAAACAATGACTTGGTGTTGAACCGAATAACCACTGGGATCTAAATAAAACACTGCTTTATCAAATGAGCTCTAATCCCACCACATGTTTAGAAATCGATATGACATTGAAGTCAAGATTTGAAAGCAGCGCTGTCAAAAACCCCTAAAAGAATGCACGTTGGAAGAAGAAAAAAATCTTTCCTACACGAATTCTCTTTTCTATATTTGTTGTTGTTGTTGTTGTTGTTGTTGGGGATCAGTTCACGGATTTTCGCGAAGTAAAACAAGAGCAATTTTGATTCATTTTACCCCCTGTGACATACTTCGATAGAATTGCTATAGTTTAACATGGTTGGGCCTAAAGTAGGAAATCCCGTTGCAATATTAATAAAAAGCACGGAAAAATTAGGACGACTTATTTTACCGCATCTTGATTTCTCGACCTTTTGAATGCGAATGCATAATCATTTTAATGTAATGGCTGCTCGAGGAAAATCCGTATATTTCACTTATAACCCATAGAGATTTTTCTGTCTTAGATCTTAACTCTCTTGCCTTACAAATTTATGTCATATTATATCTAAGGGAGTGTAATTTTATAAAATAAGACAAGCCAGTCGAAATTCAAGGTGCTATAAACAGGCATCGATGTCATCTTTTTTATTGGGACACCCTTCACCAGAAAGATGGTATTAATATGATTGACAGACGAAGGAATTTGTCATCACCTGGAGAAAAAGCGAGGGCGCGAAATACAATTCCGGAATATAATCGGAATTGCGATACACTCACTGTGTAGGGAAAGGGAGAGGCAGGGATGCCTATATGAAGATTAAGTTCTTATGTACAGACGCAGGCTAAATAACCGTAGGGGCATTTTGATTAATTGCAGTATATCAGGGCCATTCATCGGCTGCGAGAAATGATTGTCTATTTTTCTCAACTACAACTCTATGCCTCTCATTCTCTATCACATTTTCTCTCCCTCTGTCCCCGTATGCCCTCCTCTCTCCTCTTATCTTTCTCGCCCTCTTCCTATATGTCCCTTAACCCACTATCTCCCTCTTTATCTCCCCCTTTTACCATTTCTCTCTCTCTCTCTCTCTCTCTCTCTCTTGGTTCTTATTTCACTTACCATCAGATTTTCTTTATTTTCCTCTCCCCCTTACTCTCCCTCTCCCTCCTCCCCTCTCTTTCTCTCTCCTCCTCTTGAATTCAATGAATGTATATCAATCGATAACAATCCACTTCGGCGACTTAAAATCTCGTTTATAAACACGAGCAGATATTCTATTTCAGTTGAATATTTCAAGGTCATTCAAATCATCATTATTTGTCACACGTCCAAGTACAGTAGGCCTGCACAAAGTGCACTAGATGGCAGAAATGTAGAGATTGTACTGAGAAAAGAAAGAACAAAACAGGACCAAAACCTTAAAGGTAAGTTACTGTATTTCAGAGGTAATCACATTTTACTCTGATTATGCAGTTTTCTTAGATTTTAATGTCATAACATAATTTTGACATATATTATTTTCTGAAGAATGAAACACGAAGCGCATTGAACATTAAAAATCTAACAAAAGTAAGTAATCAACTATAAAACGTCGGACAAGCTTCAATTTGACATTAAAGTGATCCATTTTCTATTATCATTTGGGAATATTCAATCTATCAAATTAGAGGAATTAGACGGGCTATCCTACCACCATATTGAAGTAAAGGTATTTTCTACTTGGTTTTGAGATATTTGAATATACGTGCCTCTCGTTCAAAGGTGAATTCTCGAAACGCTTGATAATTCCTTTAAATAATAAAGTTGAGTTCCGGCCGTGTGATTGCATTGTAAAAGAAATATTTAAAACTCACTGGGAAAGGTTTATCGTGTATATAGTGCATAATCATGAACGTTTATTGTGATGTTATCAAGATAATTAAAAATTGACACAATCTTGCTGAGTACTGCATACATTGAAAAGCACGCAGATATGCTGGGTGTATGGGACTACACACACATATGACATCAAAATTTGGTCCAAAGTTTGTTTGTTCTTATTCTAGTAATAGTTGACATATGAGAGCACTTCAAGCTCAAGACAGATCCTTCTCATGTCACACTTCTACTATGATATCCTTTCAACTAGGAATAGAAAGAATGAGAAAGCTCACAATTTATTTTTCATCTACACCAAAACGCAACCTTCTCTTTAACCCTTTCAGGACAGGAATTATTTAAGGGCTAAATTGATCACATTTCGTTCTTCAAATTGGCAACAATAATATTTTTCTTTTAGTGCTACATGGTTCTAATAAGGTGTAATGTCTTTGAAAACAATATATATGGTCACAAATTTTGTTGAAAAGTTTTAAAAATTGCCAACTTTGTTTAAAAACAATGATTTTGAACTTCTCGATGTGTTGCCAATTTAAGGATTTTAAAGCTTAATCTCATTTTTTAAATTCCTGGCATCAAACGCAATCTGATCATGCAACAAAAATGGACATAGAGTGTGCAGAAAAATTTGCTCTTTCTACTCATGCATCTGGTATATTTTTTAGAGCTCTGAATCAAAAGTTATTGAGTCAAACCACAAAATGTGGTCAATTGTCTCCATAGCTTTAATGGCTAGGTCTTCCCTGATATTCAGTTGGTTTGAATAAAAACAGAAATAGAGAAAAACAGCTCAGGAAAAGTTTGAGGAAAATCCGATAAAAATGGTTTCGAAATTTTAAAAGTGCAATCGGTCAAACGCAAATTGGCAACTCTGTAACGTATCTTTCCAGCTCCTCTTCTGTCTTCTTTGAACTGAAAATTTCATGAATTCCCATTTTTTGGTTGTTGGTGAAAGGATAGATCTGTGTTTTATAAAGGATTGTAAAAACATAACTATGTACAATTATTACCCGAGGTGTTTGTATACTTAATCAATTTCTTTAGAGGAAACATCAGGTTAGATTTCCCCCTTAAAATAAGGAGTCCCGCTGGAGTCCCGCTGGCTCCCAGACAAAATATGTAGATGAAAGTGCAGCAAGGATTAGAGCATCGTTCCTTTGGACGTAATTTCAGCTTATTGGATTCTGATCGGTGTTTTGTGCTCCTGTGTGGCTTCGCTGGGAACGTGATGCGACATCACAAAGAGTTCATATTTATCTGCAAGTTTCTCACTTTATGCGTTGGCAGCGGAAAGGCCCATTAGGAGGGGGTGACCAGCCCGTAGCCCCCTTTTTAAACTGAAATGGCATACCAGAAAGCACACATCTCCAAAGTGTGAGCACCCCTTCTTCTTTTCAAAATGTTGATACCAAAGGCACCTATAATAATTATGGTAACCTTTCTTTCTTTTTTTTTTTTTTTTTTTTGCTTGTCAGATATTTTTTTAAATTGTAAAAAAAAAAAAAAAAATTAGATGATCTGCCCTTGAAACCTTTATACCCCTTTATTTTCTTGTGGATGCTGGGAGAAACCCTCCCATCATTTTTATTAACGATAGACTGACAGATGTTGTGGTTGTTACATTTATTATGCCCCCCCCCCCCCATCTTCAGCCCCTCTCTATATATTCAACATGCCTCTACTGATTTTTTGTTTTGATGATAATCCTATTATGTCAGGATTTTACATCAATAAATTTGAATTTGAAATTGAATTACATCGTTCGTTATGTTACCTTCTCTCTTTCGCCGTTTCTCTTCCTCGTTCCTTCTCTCTCTATCTCTCTCTCTCTGTCTGTCTGTATGAATATAATCTGTATGTGTGTGTCTGTCTCTCTGTCTCTCTCTGTCTCTCTCTCTCCCTCTGTGTCTCTCTTCTCTTTCCTCCTCGGTTCTTTCCCTTCTTCCTTGTCTCTCTCTCTGAAGTCACACTGTCTAATTTTGTTACATGACACTGGCTTTTCTTTTTTTTCTTCTTCTAAAAAAATGCTTGTAAAAACGTATCTTAATCTTGTCATTACTCTCCCCCTTATGTTTATCAAGTCATTTACGTAGAAATAGCCTTCTTTTACATCTTATGTAAGTTTGGAGAAGAAAAAAAAGAGTAACGAATTAATTCTAAAAGCTTTTTTTAGCTTTGCAACTTTCACGGAATAACGTCATAATTGGGGGGAAAAGTGGTAATTACGGCATCATCGATATACATGTATCTTACTGCATTGTTTAAATATATAATGCATGAAGATCAACAACCACTTTTGTTCTGTAAAGTATCTTGATATGATATGCAATCATTACTCTTCAGAATGATTATTTCTTTTTGTAGTGGCTCCCAGGGAAATCAATAAAAAACAGAAAGGCAGTCTTTAAGACTGAAATAAGAAACCCATATTTCCATGGAAACGGGAGAAATGTTATCAACTTATTATTGATTCAAGTGGGGAGTTATTGTCGAACACGCGAGGCGAGAAAATATGCCCGCCAGACAGACAGATGAACAAAACTGATTACACGGGTAACAAAGAATGTGAATTCATGGGGACATAGGTAACAGGTAGAATGCATAATATTTTTTTAAAGTGTGGACGTAAAAGAGTGGGGTTTAAATTATCAATATTCTAAATCTTGACGCAAAAGGGATCAAAGAAAAAGACGGGTTTCATTCCTGAAAAACAACACCGTGATAATGTCAAATTATTAATTTACATAATCATAATGAAAATGACAAATCTACCTTAGATTACATTGATTATGCTAAGCACTGGTGATGAATTAGCTGAATAGAAATAACATGAAAGCTTTTCAGGAGATGGCGAAGCGAAATTCAAAATGAAGGGAGAATACATTACATAAAGAGAAGTGTGATATAAGGAATACACCTGATAAAAGCGAACTGAAAGGCGATAGATGAAGTAAAGTTAAAGTATTTCTAAACGGGGACCTAATATCTCATTTTTATCCTAATAGGAGAAAGGAATTATAAGAAAGAAAGAAAAATCATCCCTATACTCCCAAACGTGTAATCACTAAAAAACAACAAAGAAAAGAAAACAGTAAAAAATAATGTTATGCACTGTGTAAAGTAAAGAAGAAACATGCCACGAACTTTATATCTACTCTAGATTACCAATTATGTTCCTAGGGATAATTCTAATAAGAACGGTCTATAAATTTTACGTCAAATAATGAAATTAAATTTTGAAATATAACAGTAATAATAAATATCTCTGTCAAAAAGGAATAGAAAGGTTGAGTAAAGTTGAATATTATATCAGATGCATGTGTGGAAGGAAACGGGCTTCAAATTTGTAAAATTTAAAAAGAAAAAAAGATGGGAGGAATCTATTATCAATGCAACGGGGTCAGAGTAACTTATGATAAAGGAAGCACATTACCAAGAATATTGGACACTAGAGGAGGGGGGGGGGGCGGAGTACTTCAGTGGCGGATCCAGGGGGGGGGGGGGGCTCCTCCCCTGGGACCAAAAAGGGGCCCAAAAAATGCTGAGAACTTTTTTGTTTTGTTTTTGTTTTTTGTTTTTTTGCTCGTCAAAAATTTTTGTGAATATTGAGCCCCCTCCCTCAAGAAATCCTGGATCCGCCACTGGAGTACTTGTACACATGGTAATGATGGAAAGCGGTAATATCACATCTACCCTAGAGTGGAAACAATGTTCTGGATGATGTCGTAAGGTTGTACGATACCCGCTCCGGTGATAACTGCTTACGTGGTCAATGTTCTACAGGAACCTAATCCTTTATTTGAACCATGGATCAAACACTATACACCTAATCCTAAAAGTCAGTAGCGTATATATATCTAGGGATTATGGCGCCCGGGACAAACAATGAAATTGCGGGCCACACCCCCCCCCCCCCCCTCCCCTCCCCGCCTGCTAAGGCGCAAAATTACGAGATCCTGGAGCAACATGGGCGAAATGGCAAAGTGATCGAGCTTTAGAAAAAATTCCGGGGTTTTAAGCCCCAGATTAGGGGCGCATGATCCTAAATAATCATAATCTTTCTTCATTTTCTCCTTCGTTTTTCTTTCTCTCATTTGCGTTTTCGAACCCTCTTCAAGTGCCACCCGGGACATGTGCCCCCCTGCCCCCATATGCCACCGCTAAAGCCCTAATACAACCCTAACCCTGGCCTTATACATTTGATCACCTGAAGTTAGCGGGATTTTTTTTTTTTTTCGATGTTGAAGGTGCGAATAGGAATTACCGTGTATTTAGATGAAGCACATGCTACATGAACAAATTTAGAAAATTGAGGAGGGGATTCGGGATACTACAAGAGCAGTCAGTGTGCAAATGATAATTACAGTCAAACCTGCCTTATAGTCCATCTCTCTATAAAGGCCACATGTCTATATAGAGGTCACCTATGTTGCTTCACTCTAGAGAGAATGTAGCCACCTTTTCTGTTTCCCTTGGGTGGCCTATTAGTAGACTGTACCTTGTAACTATAGGAGACGCCCCAAATAGTCAAGTATCGATTTGAAGATTCCACTCGTAACCTTGCCGTCTCCCATGGACGAAAAATAACCAGATACCATGTGCAGTATCGAGTTCGGGGCTAAAGACCAATCCTACCCTGTGGCAAAAGTCTGGCCTTGGAACAGACATGAATAAATGCATGTGGATGTTGCCAGAGGATGATGCAATAAACGTCTGTTTTCCGCTCAAACTGCAATCGTGAATATCGTGGTTACATGCGTGAATATTGTAAAACAACAAAAACGTGATGTGAAAGGATGGTGAACATGATTTTTAAAAAGACCTAAAATACAGAGTATAAATTGTTTGTGGGAAGATTTAGTGCTGTTTTGAAGAAAAATAAGACTCAAAAGCCAAACTTGACAAACACAGCTACGTTGTCTTACACAAAACACATCCAGGGATATCCCACTTAAAATCTGCGCTTCGAGCAGTCCTTGTTTCTTTAATAGGTTGGGTTTATTCCAGTGCAGTTGTCTTTACATGCATTCCCTTTAATATGTTACGGTCAGTATACCCTATAAAAATGTCTACCCCCCCCCCCCCCCCCCCCCCTCCCCCCCGCGGCGTCTATATACGAGTAATCCCACACATGTTCGTGGCTCCCCTTGATGCAAATATTTCCACGAAAGCTCACAAACTGTAGCGGGAGCCCTTGTAATTTTTACATTTTCATATCGTGAAATCTGAATCTAGGCGACCAGAGAAGAATGCTCACGTTTCATCTGATTGTACTTGCATATTATGTGCTTCTGAAGATATTGGCCTGCACTGAATATAGAAAAGCGATGGAGTTTGATTTAAAAAAAAAAAAGCAGAGATAGTAACCCATAGACTGTAATCCAGCCAATAGTGGAGGTTATAAACTGATTCATCGGACCAGGTTCGAGACTGAGTCGCGTCTTTCGGATGGTGACGTTAAAGGTCGGTCCCCAGACGTAAATAATCGTATCTGATTGATACACGTCTGAAAAAAAACAACAATTACAAACATACACACACACACACACACACCCGCACAAGTGATAGGATTGTGTGCTTCAGATTAGCCATCACACTGTATCCGCCCCCATCATGACCCGATGGATCTCACCGAGGTTTCATCTGGCATTTACTCTGCAGCCTATGGTCTATTCATGCTGATCGATTGCCATGGACGTATGAGTGATTTCTGGTAGGCCTGGTGGTGTGCAGTAACTGACGGCTGGTGATTGTCGAGTGCCGGTAACTCCAGCCATGAGCAGCGGTCATACATTTTGACCAGACGGCCGGTCACAATAGGAGTGAATAATCTCCACTCTGTCCACATGAGTGATAAAATTTTCACTCCTTAAAGGAATGCTGTTTCACTCTTTCCTGAGTGAAATAATGACCACTCTTTTTCACTCGAAAAAAGGTTGTCCCTCATTTTACTCCTTGTGAGAATGGAATTTCACTCTCTTTTGAGTGCTTTTTCACTCTTTCACATTACAGTCCTGGCAACCAGTGTTAACTGTTGTCAGATATTGCCTGTTTCTAGCGAATATAGCCCTGCCCGCGAATTGAAGTATATCTGGTATTTTATTAAGCCTGACAAAACCCCATTGTGATTATAAAGTTCTTCATGTAAAGTACAAATTTTGCGTGTTTTTTTTTTCTATGACAAACCAACGCACATTAATTTTGGCTGTTCATGGTACAAGCAACTAGAACATTATCATTACGTCCAACGTATGCCCAACAACCACCTGTATAGAAGCCTCAATAACAGAACATGATCAGATTTATTCAACTCTGTGACCCTTTTCAGGCCTAATTCGATCTGAAAAGTAAGATGCAATGTAATCCAACGGTTCCTTTCGTCTTTCTTTTTCTATTTGTCCTGAAAGCCATCGGCTGGTAAACTTATACAGACATACTACCTTTTGCTTATACCATACACATTCACACAAACACGCATACATAACTCACTAACTGAAAAGATGTCGTTAAAGGCGACAATTGTTGTTGGTGTAGTTCCTCGGGGGAAAAGTTATGTTACACCGAGACTTGTTGCAGCTTAACACCGTGCTATATCACATACCAAAACCTGAAATAATTGTTTTATAGAAGAGAAGAGGCAATTGATGTTTAAATCCTTGGTTTAGCTTCGGGGCATACATGCTATATCCATGAGGAAATCATGGATACTCCGTCTTTCGGCAGAGGAGTCCAGAGGATATAGAGGAAAAAAACAACCAATAACAAAACGAGAGCGAATCCGGAGTATAATGAATTAATGAAAAGGAACCTCAGAAACAGGGTCCACAATACCAGGGTGAATATTTATAATTTATTTTATAATTTGTCAGGTGTTTCTTGGGAGTCTGGAGGAAACAAAAGTTTTAACAACGTAATAAAGTCATGTAAAACACAGTAAAGCGAGGACTGGTTTGATTTGATTTGATTCGGTTTATTATAATAAAAGAACATGCAGCTGGACAGCTGAAATTGCTCAATTTACAAAGTCATATGTACAAAACAATAAACGATCGAAATAAGAATAACTAGAACATATAACCATAGATCATGCATAATAAAAAATACTAAATAAAACTCTCAAATATTACATTAAAATCTAAAAATATTAAAACTTCTGAGTCATCAAAGGTAAGAGGAAAAGGAGAGAGAGAGAGGAACGAAAAGTTGAGGAGAGGGTTAAAGAGAGAGAGAGAGAGAAAATATAAAAGAAATTGAACAGAGGCATGTATATATGGAAAGAGAGGGAAAAAAGAGAAATAGAGAAAGAAAAATGAGACATAAAGGGAAAGAGAGGAGAGAGAGAGAGAGAGAGAGCTAGAAAGAGAAAGACAAGGTTCCAAGAAGAAAAAAGAAAAAGAGGGATGGAGAGGTAAAGAGGAAGACAGAGTAGAAAAATGAAAGATAGAAAGAGAGGAGGATGAAGACCATTAATATTTATGTGGTACAGTCTTATCTAAGAGAGAAAGAGAGAAAAGAGAAAGGCAGATAGATCTTTCGAGCATCGCGTTCTCATATTTTAGACCCAGGAATCAGAGGCATTAAATACGCATTCGCGTTTGGAGGCAAAGCCTTTTTTAATGAGACTTTGAAGAACCTTGTTTTTATTTGTGCAACACATATAAATCTGATAGATACATACAATTACATTTACATACAATTGCTATCCAGAGATAATCTCAGGCAAGCTCTCCGAAACAAGTACACTGCAAAAACCAGCTTGTCAATTCAACACCATCTCGGTTCTATATTGGGCTACACCAGATAAGTGTTAGAAAAACATCAGATTCGAATCAAACTGGTGTTGTTTTAACACTGGTGTAGCCCAATATTGATACCGAGATGGTGTTGAATCAACACCGTGGTTTCTGCAGTGTACAGATGCAAAATGAATTGTAGATCAACATGTTAAACGTTATAAGTCATGGCAAATCATTATAATACACAAAGTGCAAATCTAAATTTATCATTTTTTAAAACAATGATTTTATATATATATATATATATATATATATATATATATATATATATATATATATATATATATATATATATATATATATATATATATATATATACATACATATACATGTACAAATGAGAATGCATGAACAAAGGAGGGGACAGTTCAAAATGCATTTCAACGATAATGGATGGTGGCAAAAACATAAATGTACTCTTAAGTCGTAACAAGGGGAGAGACTGCAGGGGGAGAGGAAATTCATAATGTGATCAGAATGTCATACCCTTTTATCGGATCTTCATCAGCCGTTTTCACCTGGAAAGCTTTTACGGGCTTTGTACTGCGGAGAAGATTTAGTGTTTTAAAGAGTGTGTAGTGTGTAAAATAACAAGACAATTTAACCTCTTGTATGGTTTCATATGCATTCTGACTTTGAATATTCAAAGTGAAAAAAAAATCTTTTTGTACATGTTTTGGAAATGTACTCTCTTTGTTGAGGTGAATAACCACAATCTTACTTTTTCTTTTAGTTTATTTTAATGGTTAGATTGTGAACAATTATTCAGTTCAATTCAATTCAATTCAAATTAACATTTATTTTCTTCCACTGATTTTGCAACATTCATCATTTGTTCAAATAGTACAATTTACATGCATATATTCATTTCATCAGCACAATAAAGGAATGAACTTCATCCAACTTTAGTCACCAAACATAATGAAACTATAATCTCGTTAAGCTCTTCCTCTATTAAAGCCTTCTTCTTACTCTCCCCTCCAATATCAAAATCTATACTTTAAATTTTAGTTATATTTATTTGGAGGATCGACTATCAAGTACCAAGTTTCCAAACAGAAATAAACATAATTTGTTGAAAAGTTCATCAGGATGGTTTCAAACATTAATAATTAGTTCTCTAGACCAATGTAAAAGTTGAATACTTGTTGGATGTGTAATGGAATTCAAAATGAAATTGTTGCATCTTCTATTTTTCCCTTTCCTTTCTGTCTATATGCCTCTGTCAATCTCTCTGTGCTTTCCGTCTTTCTTACTACTTTTCCTTTCTCGTTCTTTATCTTTTTATTTCCTCTATGTCTCTCCCTTTATTGCCCTTAGTTTACCTGCACATACATGTATATCTGCGTGATCAGTGTCGTACCCAGGATTTTTGAAAGGGGGGGGGCGGTGTTTAAGTTTTTACTCCAAAATTCTCTGACAAGCAAAAATAAGAAAGAAGGGGGGGGGGGGGAGGTTATCAGCATTGTTGGGATGTCTTCTTACTCCAATATTCTCTGACAAGCACAAAAAAAAGGGGGGGGGGGGGTTAACAGCATTTTGGGGTTAAAACAAGCTTTTGTTTTATTTCTAAACATCTAAAACACTGCTAAAGGTGGGAGGGGGGGGGGTTTGAACACCTAAATCATCTCTCTTTTGCCAAAGGGGGTGTTTAAAACCCAAAACACCCCCCCCCTCGGTACGCCTATGTGCGTCATCAGTGCCTATGTCTGTATCTCAGTCTCTTTCTGTGTCTCTTTGTCTGTCTCTACAGTCCCCCCCCCCCACCTCTCTTTCTCTCTCTCTCTCTCTCTCTCTCTCTCTCTCCCTCCTTCTCCATCACTGAATCGTATTTTTCTCTTTCCTCTCCCCTCCTTGACCTTTCAAATTTCGCAAACCTCATACCGTTATATAATGAAACAATATTCCACCACAAGCGCAACTATATTCTTACTCTTGCTGTGATTTTGATCGATGATGCGACAAACTAAAATGTAAAAACCGGACACATTTAGGGACTCGGAGGACTCCCGCGGAAAGATCGGCAAAGTGGAAACATTAGCATGAAATTTCGATTTGTTAGAAAACATCCTTTCTCACAAGGGTACGAAAATAATGTAAGATTCAACAGTTAGAATTTAGCTAGCCATTCTTCATCCTCCTGTTTCAAGATATTTGCCGATGGTGTTTGTATGTATTATGTACATGTATTTTGTTACTATTCTTGTCACGTTATAGTAGTACCCATTTCGTTTTCCTGTAATATAGGTCAGTAACTAGCCTGATAGATCTCCTCAGAGTTTCAAAATAACACATTGGTTTTTTTCCGTGATAATGACGAGACACATAGAAATATTGAATACTTGAAATTGAAAATTATAATTCGATAATTGCTAAATCATTGATTGATTATGGTTTATCTCGCCCGAGTTCTGGGAAAATACCTATCAATATGATAATGGTCAGTTGAATTGGTAAATTCTCATATTTATTTCATCTGGAAATAATATCATCTTCAGAGTGATTTATTTTCATAATTGGTTTAGATATCGAGGCCAAAATCTAGGTCGGAAGATTATTTCTCATCCAACTAGTAATCTTTGCATTTCCAAATCTTTCTTAAAGCATTTCTTTCGCGATTCATCCTCAGAGGTATAGTCGAACCATATTGAGTTATCATGGTTATGATGTTCAAAAGTCAATTGTACTTTGTCTCAAGTATTCGGGCCGAGAACACACGATTCTTCCTTTCTGAATGAAGGGTCTCAGCTGACGAGGATCTCCAAATAGAAAAAACCCTCTGGGGAGTTACTCTCAAATTTGCCGACTGAACAAATTTGCCGCACCATTAGCCCCGCGTATTGATTTTCTTGAATGGACGATATTTTAAGATGGCGAACTGACCAAGTTTTGAACAATCTGAGCTCATTCATATGCTCATCCAGGTTTTTTTTTTTTAATACATTAGAACGCAACCCATCCTCCTTTCACGATGATTCATTCCATTTTTAATTTTTTCCAATTTTTAGAAAAATCATTTTGCCAGTATTAATTGACCTAACTTTTATGACCCATCTCCTTTAATTTGTTATCGTTATATTCTTGTTTAATTCTCAGAGTTTTTAAATTCTTCTATTTGGTAAACTAAGCGTGTCCGTTCATTGCTTATCTTTTGATAATTAATTTTCTTTCTTTTTCTTCAAATGGTTATTTATGAAGCTTTCTGTCTCTTGGGTCCATAACCGTATTCAGCAGAGGATATGGAGCTGGCGTGCACCATCCCCCGTTTAAAGGCATGAAAAAGCATCAATATATACAGTCAACTTCAGATGATCTTGCGGCAGATAGGGCTGGCCATATACGTTCTGCATCCCATCTGGATATGCCTCTTTATTCAAACTCCTAGTAATAATATCCTTTTTCGGAATAGCGTGGTTATCCTCTTTTCCATTACTTTCAGGAGACGAATAATACAAAAGAGTTTAGACTTTTTGGTTGAGTATGCTCTACTCATTATGGTAAAGCAATAAGCTAACAGAAGAGAAAAACTCCCTCGTGACGTGTTATTGCAATCAGATTGATTTGGGTAAATATAATTTTTCCTCCTTCGAGTGGGCAGCATCACATTATCACAACATTATGATATTAACTAAACTGCTGGGAGTTTTATAATGGGCACTTAAAGTAAGTGCACCACTTGATTATTTTTTAGTAATATTTACTCAGAGCGTATGCTCTTGGAAGGGTACAAATATGTATAATAGTGCTGAAATCGATGGCACACTGTTTGTACAGGAAATTGCTTTGAGGGCGCAGAATATACATGCATCACATTTCCATTAATTTCATATTTCAGATTACTGCAAAATGTATACACGTTCTTAATCTGAAACTTCCATTTCATCCACAAATACGAGTCAAGGGGCTCGTAAAATAGATACAATGGTGAGAAATATATTCGTGAATTTCATTTTGGACCATTTATTCAGTCAAGGAAGGATATGATATGCCTTTCGGGTTAAACGTTATAATTTTATGAGTTTGATTTATTTTTTCCAGAAACGGATTAGAGAAAAAGAAAACAAAAAAGCAGTATTAGATTGTGTAATACTTATATAAAACGAAAAGAATTCAAAGTCTAAAAGAACAAAAACCAACATGAAAATAAGGCGAAAAGACAGCAACTGGTATCTTAGATATTATCTGTAGGTTATTATCTGTGGTGAGTAAGTATTTGAAATTGAAAGCATTCTTCTTCGAAACCAGTAGACGTGATAAAGTGATACAATACCGTTTTCATCGAAATAAATATTGCCCTTCAAGAAATATTTTGGACTGGAAAATAGAAAAATTATTAAATTAGAATAGAACGAAAAGAGAAGTAATACAAAAAAAAAAATCATCATTTGACCACAATGTACTTACAGAAAGAGAAAAATGTTCTAATTGTATAGCAACAGTCTAGCTAATTGTGGTTGGATATAAAGCATCCTAGGGAACTCGCGACTATCCTAAAGAACCGCTACATTTCTAAGTAACAACAAAAAAGCACTAAGGTCCTTGAAATCATGTGATAATCTTAATAATTCAATCATTTCTGCTCCGCAGCTACATATGGAAAGCAGCGAAGCATGCATTTCATTGCCAATAATGTTATTCTGCCCTTGTTGAAATACAAATATATAAGAAAGAGAGAGAGAGAGAGAGAGAGTCAGAGAGAGGTAGAGATGGAGAGAAAGGCGCAGAGCTGTAGAATGGTCAGAGACACAGGCAGCGGTTAAAATATAAAAAATAAGTTTTGTAACAGAGAGAGGGAGGGTTGCTCGAGGCGACGCGGTGTTGAACGGAGTCTAAATGTCCTCTCTTAGGTGCTCAGCCCACCTGTCCAATTATACGAGAGCAGGGGACCAAGGGCGGGTCCCCATGCACCCCGTACCACTCGGACAACAAGCCAGTCCAAAGCACGACGTCATTCGCCTTGAAAAGTATGAAGTTACAAATTTGCCGACGTGTGGAAATTATACGTGAAATGAATGAATAATATTTTTAGAAAATATGAAAAAGTTTACCATAAATGTTGGTTTATGTAATAGTGAAGTCAGGAGTAAGAAGGAAAAAAATGACAATGAACTCTATATGATTTTGTAGAATACGCGGGCGGTGAAAGAAGAACGAATGACAAAATTGATTTTCAGAAAATAATTTTGATGAGGGGGGGGGGGGGAGATAGTGTTTTTGGCATCTGCCAACATGCAATATTTCGAAACATTGACGGTAACGCTCTATTCATGCCAATCAGTGGACACGGTATACCAAGCAATAATCTATACCGTATGCAGGAGGCAGACATGGTAATGAAAAGTAGTACGAAAAACTAACAGGGCATATTGTACAGAATGTTAGAAGACCGTGTTTCAAAAAAGGTTTTCCAGTCGTAATTTGGACCAGAGATTCTACTTCTCGTTGTTCATAATACGACGTCGAATCTCGTCTTTCACGAGACAGTGTCACCCGGAGATGTGGGCTGGAAAACTCGAAAGCGCTGATCTTCATGAAAAAGAATGGATAATCTTTTGCCCAACTTTCTTATGCCTCAACAAACAAAAACAAAGAAAATGAATATGAGACATAAGGGTGTGTTACGCTCCGATTATGAATCGGGTTAATCGCTTTCGTGCTTACCAAAGGTCATTAGAAGAAGTCGCGATAATATTTTTGTTCTCAATGATGCAAATCACGAAGCCTGTACAAAGGGAGAAGAAAAACAAACGAAAAATGGGGGGGGGGGGGGGGGAGAGAATTCATTAGAAGACAAAAAAAAAAAACAATACGAAAAAGAAAAAGAAATTTGTAAAAATCACAATGAAAACGGTAGAAAGAGATTTTTTTATTATGCAATGAAAAGTACCCAGGCCTATGTTCTAGAGAAATAATGTACGTACGTAACGTTTTTACTCTCCTACTGAAAATCAGAAGATGTATCATTGTTTTTTAGAACAGAGAATTGGATCTGGAATGAAACATAAACATATTTTACAAAGATATGAAATCAGTAAAAGAAAGAAATACTTAACAAATGTATTTTGGCTAACTCACGTAAACTAACCTCTAACACTGTAACCCGAAGAAAAGGGATAAGAAAAAAGTCATTATAGTCTCAAACACGAAGCCAAAACCCATTACGACAATGCATTTAATATTTAAACCAAGCTGCAAGACATGACCATATTTCAAATGCCCCTTTACTTTTCCCTTACATCATGATAAATGATGCTACACCAACGAAAAACAAGAGTTATATAGCCAACATAAATAGCTAAACCCATCACGATTTCACATTATTTTGCGACAGAGCCGCAAGACAAGACTTCATCTTTGACAAACGGCCCTCGCCCCCCATGTGTATCATCATCATTATTCATTAATGATACTAAATCGACGAGAACATTCGCCTCTGTCACGCACCCTGAAAACCCCCAAGGTAACCGCACGAACCTACATGGGATCAATGCATATCCATTACATTGCGGGCAGGGGCACTTGCCCTTCAATTATTATTGAGGCATTTAATGTGAATTCACCCTTCAAAAACAACTTCATCTTAATTTCCACATGAAATCGGATAAGATACAAATAATGTTCTCTGAAATGATCAGAGAGATGATGGATGCTAATATTTTATGTATATATTTACATTTATTCGTCAGGCTTTCGATCTGTGATCTTCATGACTCTATAAAACACAGAATAATGGCTGACATTTAGATCGGAATATACATTTGAATTTCTTACATTCGTTAATCACTTATCACTATGATTATAATAATTAGTATACTATTATTATTATTATTATTATCATCATCATCATCATCATCATCATCATCATTATTATTATTATTATTATTATTATTATCATTATCACTATCATTACACATGTGCATATCTTTTAACGAATAAATCAATGTGTAAAAAGATACTTGCATGTCTATAATTATATATATTTATACAAATCTATTTCTGTAATGATATACCTGCATGTTTATGAATAAAGATCTATTTTCATGAATATAGAAATATATATGGATACAGATAATGAGTGTAAATGATTACCATGTGGACAAGGTTGTCTTATCAACTAGTCGGTGTTGCGGAATATATATAGTCAGTTCTATTTATACAGAGAAGCATTGTCAGTCTCAAAACTGCTTTTCCACACCGGCCCTGTCATCCTTCATGTTGTACTGATAGTTTTGATAAAGACTGAAATAATACAAAAAATAATCCATTGTAGAAAATTTTATTGAATTATATTCATCTTTTTTTGTTTTTTTTTTAAATTCAGGACTACATGGGAGTTAGATTATTTTTTTATATGCCACTTTTATCATTCAGACAATGAAAATAATAACCAAAGTGGAAAGGCAAATAATACGTAGGAAGGAGAAACTAATCCCGTATTTCGGATTTTAGAAAGTGGGCAGGGGCAAAGTAGAGTAAAGCTTGTTGTGGATAGGGCCTAAAGGTTGTGTTGGTTACAGGGGTTTCTAAAAGCAAAAGATCGATACAAGATTGAGAAGAAAGTTCACAAAAACTGGAATGCATGAGTACTGGATCAGAGGAGAACAAGAATTGAAACATAGGGTAACCTGCAGCTGGCATTTCTCCATAGATGTTTAAAGGATGTAATGTGTTTGTCCACCCCATCCCTAATTCTGCATTCGGATAGACGCTTCCACACGCGAGAAACACTGATCGTATTAAAATTCATAAAATTCAACAAAACAAAAATGACACTCGTGTGGCTTATAGCGCGGGACTGTCGAGTGCAGGTTTCATAATGCATCTCAGAGGAGAATCATGCGAGGATGGCTCCGATAAAGAGAAGAAAAACACATCAAACTTTATCCCGTTTTCATCCATAAACGTCGCTCTCTGTCGTAGTCATCATTCATTCACTTAAAAAGGAATATTATTTGAACCCTATCCGCCTAAGTCTCTGCATGAATAATTCATTTCGTTGGAATGATCCACACCGATTCAAAAGCAACGCCGCCCCGTGGGGATCCACACGTTTCGAGTGCAGAGGGTGGCATGGTTGATTTGCAATAGGGGGTAAGGTAGTTGCATTAAGTCGGCCTCCACGCACGACCTGCGATTCCTTAAGGAACGCCAGACGATGTACATGTACTTCGAAGTAACCGTCGATTTCTACCTCTCCATGCTTCACGTGCACTTTTTTGGGCTGAGAAATGTCCATTAACCCTGCGATAACGAAAGTCCAGCAATATTCTGTAACACCCTACGAAGTCCTACGGTATTCTTTGACATTCTACCGTATGCGAAGTCCAGCGAAATCATGTGAAATTCTACGAAGATCTCCGATATTCTACGACATCTTACGAATGTCTGTGATAATATCCTAGTTAATTCCTTAAAAATGCTGCGAACTGCTTTCCTATATCACAATCTCATTTCTGCACACTCATTATGTTTTCAATAAGAAAATTGCAAACACAAACCGTCATGCACACTCTTTTACATTTTTGCCAGTGAACTTTACGAAAATATTCAATATTCCATACAAATTGAGATACTTTTGATTTTTAAATTCTCTTTTGAATAATAAGTTTTTCTCCATGTTAAATAGTCTTAATGCTGCAGAGCGGGCACATGCGCTTATGGTTTAGGCATGGTAGGAGGATTCAAAGTCGTCCATGGTTCCCCTTTACGGATAGATTTCTCCCACATTTGCATTCTGATATATTAGCGAAACTTTCAACGAAACAGATTATGCAAATGAGAAAAAGGATATTGCGAGTGCCACCCTTTTATTTCCAAAATGATTATGATGAGCGATAACGTCGTTGTGTAATTTTATAGGTATACTACACTGGTTTCTCAATTACTTTGTTGCAGTGGTTGGAGTGTTGGAGTGATTCAGGAATTACCTTACAGACCGTAAGCAGTATGTTTATATAAATGGTTATGAATCTCAAATGAAAAGTGTTACATGTGGAGTGCCGCAGGGATCATTACTTGGTCCACTGTTATTCATACTCTACATCAATGATTTTCAAAATCGTTCCAATAATATTTCTTTTGTTTTATTTGCTGATGACTCCAACATTTTTCTCTCAAATCGTAATCCCCAAATCCTCCTGAATACTGTAAATTACGGATTAAACTTTGTATTAAACTGGATCCAAGCAAACAAAGTCACATAATATAAACGAAACAAACTTCATTTAATTCAGCAAACCAATTGAACATCTACCAGACCAATTCTATCAGACGACACAATTCTTGTTCAAGTTGAAACAACGAAATTCTTAGGAATATACATCGATAACAAGTTAACTTGGAAGGTACACATAAATAACATCAGTAAACTCATATAGAAGAAATACAGAAGTCACTGGCAAACTCAAAGCTTCGTTTCCTACCCATGTCTTACTCTCTTTATATTCTACACTAATCCTACCATATTTAAATTATGGAATCATTGCAGGGTAATAGTGCTAAATCCCTTATCAATCAACTTTTATTTGTACCAAAACGGGCTATTAGAATAATCAATAATACAATTTTTCGTACCCATACTACTCTTCCACTCGTGTAACCTTCTTAAGATGCACGAACTATTTACATATAATATAGGAACATTCATGTTTCAACTCACAAAGCGTGAACTTCCCAACCCCTATATTCTATGTTCGTCATGAATTATTCACTTCCCTCCTATCCAACCAGACAATGCCATTCGTATCACCTTCCACGTACTCGAACAGCTTTTGCAACACAAAACAATTATATTTACAGGACCAATACCGTGGAATTACCTCCCCCCTCCCCCCAGACTTAATTAATACCGGCACACTGTATACTGTACTGTAATAATACGGGAGCGCCAGAAGCGTCACAACGTGACGGACATGAGCGCTAATATAATTACTACATCAGGCTTGTATGATATATGTGATTCCATTTCGAACCAAGTACCGTAATGATTCAAAGAGAAGAGCGTTAACAACATCGTGCAAACATTCATGGCTACAATGTTTAATCATTTAATTGATTGATTGGTTTTGCCCGCTTTATTATTCATTCCCTCGTTTTGAGGGCTTTTCCCGAGGCACAAATCTCGCTGTCACGGAATCAAATTTCCCTCGACCTTTTAATTTGAATTAGGTACGACGAGCAATCCATCATTTTAATTGACCGTATCAAAGTAAGTGCTGTATGCGCAATGTCCTGGCATGGCTTCATGTACCTGTTTAGTATCTGGGCATTTGATGTCCCATGCGCCATAGTCTTGTCAAATTCTGAACATAAACTGACATCCAATAATGTCATTTCACTTTATACTAGGTCTTATCTCAATACAATGTGTCAGATATACTAATATCTTAGATGTGGGAGGTAACATACGCACTGCAAAAACCACGGTGTTGTCAATATTGGGCTACACCAGAAAAGTGTTAAAAACAACACCAGTTTTGATATTGGGCTACACCAGATAAATATTAAAACACCAGTTAGTGTTAAAACAACTCCAGTTTGATTCGACACTGGTGTTGTTTTAACACTTATCTGGTGTAGCCCAATATAGATACAGAGATGGTTTTTTGAGTGCGGGGCAAAATAGCTTAGACTTCACCATCTATATCGATGGGCGTTGCACAGCCGACAGAGGAGCGTAAATCCAGGAATTGGCGTTGATCATGTGGCATCCCCCCCCCCCCCCCCAGGCCCAATAATCCCATAATAATTGACTGTGTAAGATAACACCCCCGTTTTAGGGTAATTCCGTAGACGAGTCTCTAAAAGCTTCCAAATAGCATTGATAATCATTGCCCTGTCCTTTAGATTAGGTCGTATTATGCTTCGATTAAAAACCTTTGCCTCATCCCCCCCCCCCCTCCTTTCTGAAAAGGTATTTTAATACGCCCTTGGAGTGAAGTCACCATCACAATACTACAGAAATTATATATGGACTATGGTTTAAAGCAAGGAGATTTTATTCATTTTCCGGACATAGTTTTTACGATCGAAGATTAAGCGTCATGCATAAAGGAAATTACTTAGTTTGCTTTCTTTTCCACTCCCTCTAATTCTGGCCTTCTTCATCTAATTCTGTTCGTTTGCTGGTTTTTTGCTAGCGCTGTCTCTCTCTCTCCCCTCCCCCCCCCCCCCCCCCCCCCATCTCTCTCCCTCTCTTTCTCCTTTTCTTTCACTTCTCAATTCAGTAGAAGTTAGAGATGTAATGTAAAAATGCTTGCATTTCAATTTGCATCTATTTCTTTTACATCGTAATCTATGTCAACTCAGTCCTAGGACTGCGCAATTATGGATTATTTTTTTCAATAAAACCTTTCAATTAATGAAAAATACAAGTTAGAATGTGGAATAAAATCTAGCAGATTCATTTTATCCGGTTTGAAATGTCAGATCAAACATCATTCATAACTGACACTACAGTCAAGGCAGTGTTGGGATTTTGAGCGGGTAGATTTCATTTTTCCCGATGTGACGAATGCTACACACATGTAATTGGATGTGTAGTGAAAGTAGTAGAATTTATTCTCCCGTTATTAAAATTCATGAAAGATAAAGTATCACAAAAATTCCAGACGACGCAGTCTTGGCGGGTTGAAATCTGGTCTGAAAAAAATTCCGAAATGTATAAATGCAATGATGAATTGAGTATCATCAAGCTTTGTAACATCCCATGTTTGGTATAACGCTGGTATACAATAACACTACTTTCTTTTGGACGTAAAATCATGCAATAATCAAAAACAGCAAACCGGTCGGGACGGCATAAATAATTATGGACAATTTTATTTTTCTTGTCATAAATTCCATTATGTCATTCCATATTTACAGAGGTTAAACTAATCTAAAGGACTTAATGAAGTAGTTCTCCGCCCTCCATTAATCTGCAAGCATGTTTGACCGCAGTGACCTATAGCTGTTCCTATGCTGTCAGGGTATATTCCAATCTACCGTAGATCTCCATCTCTCTCTTTCTTTCTTTCTTTCTCTCTCTCCCCATTTCTCTCTCTCTACCCCTCTCTCTCTCTCTCTCTCTCTTTCTCTCTATCAATCATCTCCTCCTCCTCTCTCCCCTCTCTCTCTCTCTCTCTGTCACTTATCTCCCCTCTCTCTCTTCTCTCTCTCTTCCTCTTTTTCATATTCATCCCCCCCCCCTCCCTCCAGATACCTCATCGAGGCTCTCTCTATCTCTCTCTCTCTAATCTTCTTCATCAGTTCCACCTTGAACTTTCACTCCTATCCCTTCATTTTCTTTCTACTATCCATCCAAAGTACCCTTCTCATTCTTCTGCTTTTCTTCGACTCGATTCTTTTTTTCTCGTCAGAGCCAGATTCTCTATAACCCTCTTTTGAATACTTCGCGTAACAGGTGCCCCCCCCCAAAAAAAACAAAAAACAAAACAAAACAAAACAAAAAAAAACAACAACAAAAAACAACTTAAGTAGATTAATCCTTTGTTCACAAAAAAAAAGTTTCCGCTGAATTCAGTTCTCTTCATTGCATACTCGATTTGCATCTTTAGTATTCTTCTCAGACACCTGTCAGAAAACCATTTCACAGCTGGCTAAATGCTTTCTCTGTTATCATTAGCCACTCAAGGAACCAGTTACGTAAGAATCCCTTGAATATATTAAATCAATCGAAAAGGTTACCCTTTCCGTCGAATATTCACCAGACCTACCCCCCCCCCCCCCACATCCCCAAGAAAATCCACCCTCTCCAACGCTTTATGACAGAATCAAAGTTCCATCTATTTCTACTTGACAGACTCGTGTAGTATCTCGATGAAAATCTTCCTTCTGTTATTACATATCCTTTATGCAGTATATATTTCAACAGGGTTCAACGTTTTGGGACCGAATGTAAAAAATGACGAGTGAAACGTGAGCGGAAAAAAAAATGCAAAAAAACCCTCCAAAAAACATCCAAAAAGAAAATATAAAGGATAATACAAGCAATATCTGCGATGTTGAATTTCGTTTGTATATATATTTCATGCAAACGCGTTAGGCGGTAGTCACACCCGTGTTGACGTTGTAGCACCGGGTGACATGATCCCAAGCCCGCGGCCCAGGGCGGTCTTAGGGGAGTGATTCCGATAGAATGTGTCGTCAAGTTGCGCGAACAATCAATCTACAATCGACGGACAGATGACTTCAGGGCGAATAATCATGGTATATTTATTTTGCAAACCTTTCTCTCGATTTTTTTTTCTTCATTTGAGTATTTTGCGAACTCTTTTTACAGATTGATTTTCTGCTTGTATTCCTCTTTTTTGAAGATAACTATGTTTGTAGAAGCTTAGAAGTCAGAAAAGTTATAATTAGAGAGGATTGGGATTTTAATACCAGGACAATACTGCCTTACGCTAATGAAAATGATACTACATTTATTTTTTCAGTTGAGTATTTTGGTACCTTTTTACAGGTTGTTTTTCTGCCTAAATTCCTCTTATTTCAAGGTTTGCCTCAAAGGGTGAAATCATTGTATATACATAGAGGATTATCAAATGTCAGAATAGTTATAATTCAAGTGGATTGAGATCTTAATACCAGGACAGGATTTTGTATACTGCCTCAAGTACTCCGAAGAAAATGATACTAGATTTGAAATTTCATCCTTATTATTGCCACTTCAAAATGGATCGAGTACGTAATATCACAGTCACACCAGGGAGGTGGAAGAGAGACCTCCCTGGTCACACCAAAGAGACCCATACCAGACCGACAACAGACCGAACAAAAATACATTATGCACCGAATAGCGAATAATTAATCGATGTGGAATCGGTATATTGAGTCGGTTGGGCGATGTGACTGCGGCACAGGTATGCAATTATGTATGTCCAGGAGAGTGTGTGAGAAAAAGAGAGTAGAAGTACGGAAGAGAGAAGTAGAGAAAAGTTAGAATAGGTGGATAGAGGGATAGAACAGGAAGAGAGAGAGAGAGGGGAGAGAAAGAGAGAGTAAAAGAGGAGGAAACGATATAGAAAGACAGAGGGGAAGTGAGAGGGGGTGGAGAAAGGTAGATAACAGAGGGTGAGAGAGAGAGAGAGAGAAGGAAGAGAAAGAGAGAGAGTGAGAGAGATAGGAGAGGGGTAAGACTGATGATACACCATTGAAGTATATAGTTATATTTTTTATCACGCTTCCATCCTCTACTTATTTTGACAAAAAAATAAGCAATTTCTGGTACCTTATTTTCACTCTTATCCTGTACCTATTTCTCTTTTCACACTTTTCCCCCTAATAGTCATATAGTTTCCTTTCTTTTTCTTTCTCCTCTAATCACTAACTTCTTTTTATCTTTTTCTCTCTCTTGAAGATGGTTATCAGTCCTTTGTTAAGCCATGTCCACAAAGCATTATGATAATGAATTTATCGTAACAACTGACATAATAATGCACATAAATTATATTCCGCATACATTTTGGGGGGTTAAAAACTTTAAGACTTAAATTCTATTTTTTTTCATTGTTCATTTTTAGGGTGCAAGCTCATGATTTTCTATTACCTTCATCACCGGTCGTTTCAGAGATATTTAAGTAATGAAGACATAATTCAAGACGGGAGAAGAATGTATTTGAAAATTAGATCGTGACTCTTTGTACCGTACTGTTAGCATGGTTAGTAAATGTTGTCAAGGCACAATGCACCAAGTAATTTTTCATGAAAAGGAAATGACAGGAGGTTGACATGGTTGGGGTTAATATTATCACAAGGCCTTGGTCAGTATTACTGATTTTTTTGTTGTTGATTTTTTTCTAGAGAAAAGCAGTTTCTTCTATTAAGGTTAATTTCAAAAGCGTTTTCCCGATCGTGACCTGTTTCAGCAAGTACCGATCCAGTTTGAATCACCTTGGAAACCACTAAATCACAATCTTAGGGTTGAAAGACTCGAGATCTGTGATGGCATGGTTCGTAGTCGGTCCATGCATGGTGAAATAGAATGAGAGATAGAAAAGGGAGGAATGAGAAAAATAATGAGAGGGGAAGGAAAGATTTAAAGAGATGGATATAGATAGAAGAGGGGGGATAGAAAGAGAGAGAGAGAGAGGGGGGGGGGGGGGGGGGGGAGAAGAGAGTGTAAGAGATGAGAGGGAGGGAGATGAGAGGGAGGGAGAGGGAGAAATGAGGAGTTCCGTGATTGAATGTCATCGAAATCAATTGGTCGGATTTGACTTTCTCATCGTCTGTATTTATGCATGAATGTCCAAATCAGACCCGCGTGAATGGTGACGTATTGAGGGATGGACCGCCCAGAGGAAGGAGGCACCTTATAGCATGCTTACAGGTGGATGACATGCTTCAAGGCTGAAAGACATCGGTCTTGTCCTATCGGGTCAAAGTAACCCTATTTTCTCTGTCTATCTACCTGTCTGTATTTGTCTGTGTCTCTGTCTGTTTGTCTTTCTGACTTTTAAAACCAGGTCCATGTTATGCATGTAGGCCTGCAAGATGATGGATAGATTTCCCAGAGAAAGGGCAAACCTGATACCATGCTTACAGGTGGATGACACGCTTCTCAAGGTTGAAAGTCATCTGTCTTCTTCGACCCCATCAAAATATCTAGCCCCATCTAGCCTCTCTCTCTCTCTCTCTCTTTATCTCTCTCACCATCTCGTCTAGCCTATTAATCCTTACCAGTTTCACCCTTTATCTCCGTACTCGTTTTTCAACTTTGACTATATACAGCCTCCTTTTGCACCCTTATCACTATATCTCCCCCCCCCCCCTGTCCTTCATGTCCTTTTTTCAAGATTACGCAAACATACTTTTATACAACAATTGGATCGTTTAGAACATGATTGTATAGGGTCTATGCATAATAAATCCGCCTTTAATAATCACTCAGGAGAAAAAAAATCCCCCCCTAAAAAACAACAACAACACAACAACATAAGGAACAGTAAAGGCAAATGTTAAAGGTAAATGTTAAAGGTAAAGTTGAGTTATGGTCATGAGACTGAATTGTCAAAGAAACTGTCTCAAAGCCATTGGGAAAGGTTGATTATATAGCACATAATAATTGGTGTATGGTGTAAGGTTTTGGAATCACCAAAATGATAAGACATTGACTCAATCCTGCTGAGGGTCACATGCACTGCACATATAAATGTGTATATGGGACTACACACAAATGCTCGGGCCGAACGTTTCAGCTGTTTCCAGTCATAATTTTGCATGTGAGGGCATTTGAAGAGCAATCCATTTCAGGGGACATTATCTACTCTGATAATCTTCCAAACTAACATAAAAAGAATTAGAAAGCTCACAAATTATTTTTTACCTTTCCCAGAACTCAACCTTCCAACTATGTCAAAATGACAATGATGATAGCTCATCATGATAGTTACTTGGATGGGAAGAAGACAGTTCATGGGACCCGAAGCAAAATCAAACGGGTGTAGTGTCCACGTTTCTCCAGTTATGACTATACCTTTCCCTAAGCGGCGACTGTGTCTCCGCTCGGTTATTCATTTTGATAGTTACTTGAATTAGCTTATCTTGCAACGAAATCCCAACCACGAAATATAACGGTTACGCTCTGGCAATGACGGAATATAAAAAATTCCCATTGGATCACTATTGAATGTTTCAGACTACAAATAAATGATGTATGCCAAACGATTTTAGTTCAAAAAGTACTACAGCTGAGAAATATGTAAAGAAAAGACAAGAAAATTCGCTACTGTTTTCACGAAGTGACGGATGAGCGTTTTAAACAACTCATTTAGTGCATGATATATAATTCATGATAAATTTAAGCCAGTTTATCCCGAAATTGCACTTCCTATACAAGTAGAAGAACATGCTTTAAAGACACATAATCGTGGGTTGTCTCGGGAGATTTGACATCATTTGGCTATATATTTACCGGATAACGGGTGTTATTAGGGAGTTTTCGCATCAGCAACGTGCGCGGGATTCTAGGACGGAGATTAACAATTGCACATGACAAAGGACGCCTAGGCATTCTTTGTCGAAAATGAAAGAACCGGAACGGCAATATCGTGCTAGATCAAGACCTCACGATAAATTGCTATTCGCTCTGAATCTAGGACGAAACTACTGTTCCGGTTCTTCAATTTTCCACAAAGACGTTAAAGTTTAAGACGGGCGTCCTTTGTCATGTGCAGTTGTTAATCTCCGTCCTAGAATCCCGCGTACGTTGCTGAACGAAAACTCTGTATTAATCAACGAGGACGGACTTTACTTTATAAGACCGACAGATTTTATGTAATGTGCACACTCTCCGCCCACTTTAAAAGAACCTCCCCGAGTCCCCGTAAAGAAAAATCGTCCTCATAAATTCCGAATCCGAAGGATGACTGAATGCTTTCTGAGTCTCTCGCAGCATGGCGAGTTCCAGGTGGGAAACGAGTTTCGCTGCGTGCAAGATTTACACACACACACACACGCACGCACAAACACACTACTTGGCATTGGTAATTATACAAAGTCCAATTTATGCCAGTTTTGACACAATTAACGTACATGGAACCAGACAAGAGTAAGTCTTTAAGCGCGTTCAAGCTACTGCTATGAGAAATGTAATTCAAAACACGTTCAGGATTCATGACATTCTATTGAGAAACCCAATTGGACATCATTCTGGAAAATAACTGCAACCATCTTTTTTATAAGCTGGAACTCAATTAACCTGTTACTTTAGTTGTGTCATTTTGTAAAAAAATAATAACAGTATGACTCTTATATCAGCACATGTTAGCTATGAGTAGGGCCTCGAAGATTTTTTTACAAAGCACAAGTCATGTACATAGTAAAGAAAAAAAAAAAATTAGCCACTGATTAACCCCCCAAAAATGGACATTGCGTTACAGTTCTCACGAAGTGACGGATGAGCGCGCAACTAAAAGAAAGTTAGTTTTGAATAAATCGCTTTCAAAGTGTTAAAGCATAATCTCAACCTCTTTAATGTATGAAGGGTGAATAAATTTTATATCTTGGGATAGATCACATTTAAGTGTTTAGTTCTATGTTTAATCATTTGCCTATTTGTTTATATTTTGGGGGAAAATGAGCTGTAAACATAACCGTCATTTCGTGAAAACACAAAATTCCAAGGACGCGTAGTGACGGATTTTCACGAAGTGACGGATCTCAGCCGCGCGCGTGTAAAACATATGGGACTTGATCACCGCGCTTTTAACCGTCATTTCGTGAAAACACAAAGTCAATTCAAGGACTCGCTCTTCTTTGTTTTCACGAAGTGACGGATCTCAGCCGCACACGTAAAACATAGGGGACGGTTGTAAGCCGTCACTTCGTGAAAACCGAAAATCCTTTTACTAGGTATTTTCTTGTTGATGATATCGCCATAGTTACATAACTATACATTATTATGATCTGAAACTTTGTGAGGTTCAAGATGTTAGTGAATGATGTCCATAAATGCAAAAAACTCAAAATTGAAAAAAAAAATGTGCGTTTTTCCTCATTACCGTCACTTCGTGAAAACAGGGACGACGGTATAAGTATTGTGCATGCAATGCACATCAGAATGACTGATTTTTAAAAAAATATTATGCAATGCACATTAGAATTACTGATTTTTGATAGCTGCAGAAAAAAGAATAAAATCAGATTCTGGACTGATGTGAGCGTCTAATAGATTGCGCTCAAACAGAAGGATGGGATTTCTGGTACTGACGTTGGGCCTTTATTTATCAAAAAAGATTTGTGTATCTTTGAGAATAAACAAATAATGGTTCTTTTAAGAAGCTAAAGGACACTCTAAAAACTAAAGTGTTAAATCACCATTTAAAAGGACCGAGGAGTGACAACTTTTTCAAAATTGTAGATTAACACTTTTTAACATGCTGGATACAACACCATAAAGGCTGAATCCAGCAGTTGAAAAGAGTTGATCTACCGTTTTGAAAAAGATGTCACTCCTTGGCCCTTTTAACCCTTTCAAGACAATTGACCACATTTTGTGGTTTGGCTCAATAACTTTTGATCCAGAGCTCTAAAAAATATGCCAGATGCATGAGTAGAAAGTGCAAAATTTTCTGCACACACTATGTCCATTTTTATTGCATGACCATATTGCGTTTGATGCCAGGAATTTTAAAAACAAGAATAAGCTTTGAGATCCTTAAATTGGCAACACATTGAGAGGTTTAAAATCATTGTTTTTCATCAAAATTGGCAATTTCTTTCAACTATTCAACAAATTTCTAACCATGTATATTGTTTTCAAAGACATTACACCTTATTTGAACCATGTAGCACTAAAAGAAAAATATTATTGTTGCCAATTTGAACAACAAAATGTGATCAATTTAGCCCTTAAATAATCCCTGTCCTGAAAGGGTTAAATGGTGATTTAACACTTTAATTTTTAGAGTGTAGTTTTTATTAATATATGTTAACACTGTGAATCCTGGAGCATCTCTGGCGGTGGGGTGGTGAAGGGTTGTTCATTTTGAATTATCTATCTGCCAATCCGTAATTTTTGATGACAAAATGTAACCTTTTAATCTTTCCAACAGGGGCGGCGCTACAGGGGGGGCAGAGGGGGCGACCGCCCCCCCTATGATTTTTCAAGTAGTGAAAAAAGGAAAAAAAAAGAAAAAAGAAGAAAATGAGGAAGAAAAGGGAAGAAAAGGGAAGAAAGAAGAAAGAAGAGTATTAAAAAGAGAGGTCTTAAACATATAACTCTATATTACCCCTGTTATTTAATGGAGAAAAAATATAACGTTATCTTTAGGTCGTCTTGCCCCTCCTATCAAAATACCCTGGCGCCGCCCCTGCTTTCCAACATGAAGAGCTGAAAACGTGGAGAAAAAAACCCATTAAAGATTAATCTAAAATGGCAAATTCAATACAATCTAGGGATATCTTTAAGTTGGTCTGGGTAGGGACGGAGGGGGATTAACCCTTGTCGGCAAATGTGAAAATCCCCCTTCTATCTCTGTCTGTCTCCCCCCCCTCTCCCTCTCTCTTTAATTCACTTCTAACACGATAAAAACTATTTTTGAAAAATCAACTCAAGGCAATTTCAATAGCCCTGTCTATCACGTTTAGAAATGTGAGAACATTACAATGGCGTATTACGTTATCCGAACCTGATTTCTATGGGCAGTACAATAGGCCTTTGAAATTGCCCTTGAGTTTATTTTTCGAAAGTAGTTTTTATCGTGTTTTCTATTTTCTTTTGAATTTTCCTTTCCTGTCCACACATCTCGCAATCTCATTTTGTTTGTTTCATACCATTTAATCAAATTAAATTTGGTAACAATTTCACTGTACTTATAGAATTATCCAACAACATGCCAGGCCTTGTAAATCGATATCACCCTTTTTCTCTTTTCTTTTTTCTTTATTCCTATATCTATTGCTCTATTCTCCCATACGTTCTACAATTGCTCTCATATGATACTCCCTTTTTTCCAAAAAAACCGCGGAAATACAGGAATTTTCTTCCCCAGATAATGTAATTGGGAGCTTGTATAGACGCGTATCACTTTCCCCGTGATCCTGTTAGGACAGTCACAACGACGAAAAGGAACCTTGCGAAGATAAAGAGACAGGATATCGCATGTCGCGAAAATTGAAATTCTGCTTTGCAAGAAACGGCGTTTAGGAAAGTAAAACCATGCTGCAGCTCAGAGGTTACTAAATTTGAGGATGATCGATGGCGAAGGCTGCAGTATCAGAGAGTTTTCGGTGAGCATTCGCAAGTTGTGAAGAGCGGGACCGAAGTGTTCTATCAATACATCATGTTACTTTGTTAAAGTGTGGAAAGACGGTTTACGGTTGCAACAGTATATCGCAATCTCTTTCCCTACCATGCTTACTGTACTGATATTTTAATCACTGGAATTATTTCATTCTTAAACCATCTCCACATACTTACCACTGATTATCAACGGTGGCAGTAGTGCTGTGTACTATTTTTTAATGATTTTTTTTTCTCCCACTATTTTACAATTTGTATGATTTTTACCTTTTTGTTATATATTTTCTCCCCTTCTTTCTCTCTCTCTTTTGATCATTACCTTCTTTTCTCTGTATCCTATTTTTTCGACACTCTCTGTTTGGTCTTTCGCTCTCTGTCTCTGTCTTTCAACATGCTCAATGTATGTGTGTGTGTGTGTGTGTGTGCGTGTGTGTGCGTGCGTGTGCGTGTGACTGTCTTTATCTCTCTCTCTCTATCGCTCCCTATAAATATTCAGCTTAATTTAACCATGATAACTTGCCTATAAATTATGCCGCCCCATTTACGTAAAGCTTTAACTTAAAGTGACTCTTTTTCTTACTTCTTACATGGCTATACCTATGATAACTGTCTACACTATGAAAAATGTCAGTAACAAATAACTTACCCAGTAGGGGCGTTAATTCATCTTGGGGGCAAACGCATTATTAAATAAGAAGTTTCGCTCTATAAGAGAAAATGTTACTTCAAAAAACAAAAAAAATAGAGGGCAGGACCTACCCCATTAACCCGGAGTCGACACCCTTGTCTGCAGTAGTAGTAATAGTAGTACTAGTCGTAGTAGTAGTAGTAGTAGTATAGTAGCCGTCGTCGTCGTCGTCGTAGTAGTAGTAGTAGTAGTAGAGTAGTAGTAGTAGTTGTTGTTGTCGTCGTAGTAGTAGTCGTAGTAGTAATAGTCGTAGTAGTAGTCGTAAAGTAGCAATAGTACTAGTAGTAGCAGCAGCAGTAGTAGTCGCAGTAGTCGTAGTAGTAGTTGATGTTGTTTTTGCTGTTGGAGTGTAGTTGTAGTTGTAGTAGAAGCAGTGATGATATAGGGGTGGTACTATAGTAGCGTTTGATAAAACACATTTCTTATAGGAGTAATGATATGCACATAGGTTTGTCTGATAGATCCGCTAATGTAGGTTGAGTACTTGACAGAGTATTTCTAATGCCATCAGCATTATTGGGCCACGTACATTTGACAGATTATTTAAAATTGCCAATTTGACTTTCCCCGCTTCCAAATTGCTTACAGTCCCAAATATCAATTCTATAAACACAAAATCGCATTTCTTTGATGAAAATTAATGTAATACAGCCGCGTTATGTGCTGTTTAATGTAGTCACACAATTTCGTGTATTTTATTGATTAATAATATCTTGGAAGATAAAGGTATAACCTGTATATGCGTCTCTTTTTCTCGAGACTTTTTTTTTTAATCATTGCTAAAGATCAAAGAGTAACAAAGAGTAACAATTTTTGAAAGAAGACGCAACCTAAATGACTTCACATACTCAAAAAATAAAACATCTTGAATCAATCTTGATTGCATAGATCACACTTATTTTAATTATATTTATCCACAGTTTAATAGTAGTCAATTAAGTTGACTACTATGAAATGGTGAAACAAACATTTCTTCTTTTGGAATGGCGTAGCTTAACAAAATAGCAACACGTGTCATGTTCAGATCTTCATATTTATGTCTTTAGTCTGTTTGAAATTGTAAATATGTCAAAAGTAATGAATGTTATAAAAACACGACTGGGTCAAATGAGCTCTCAATATATCAAGAAAATATCAAAGGTATTACCATGTGATAATATTTTAAAACATCCAGGAGAAAAAAAAAACATCAGCCAGCGCCAGCAAGTATCCATGATAATCGTAACAACCTATATATGGAAACCAAATGTTAGCTAGGATTATCATATGTAAGATGCATGCCTGGATACATAATGCTAATACTAATGCGTGCCCTCGAACAGTTGCCATCGCATATGGATTAAGGTCATATAGAGGATGCTAAGATGTAACATGAAAATAAAGTAAACAAGAAAAGATTAGATTACTTGCCAGCAGACGACTGCTTTCGAATGTTATTTTGGCGCCATGAAAACGACCAATTATTGCAAGTGGTAGTATACGCCACTGCGATGTGTATGCATTAATGACAAACGTGATGCGTGCCCCATGTTTATCTTGATGATCTTGATGTTATCATTTGTGAGAGATCCTATACTGACGGAATTTGTTAGGATTAAACCATTAAATGTGAGTTCCGAATACACATGTACACGTAAAAGATGAGGTGTTGATAAGTTGGTATTTCAGGTTATTAGTTCTTGACATGTGCACCAAGATTATTTTGAGGATTATTCCGATGTCATCAGATAATGACTCAACGCTGCATTACTTCTTTGTCACAATGAAACCGATCAAATTGACAGTCCTGAATACATGATGGAATTAAAACACGTTGCTATTCCATATTATTATTTTAAAACAGTAAAAAAAAAAGGTCTATATTAATCAAAATTACTAAAAGTTTAAAGTTCAACGTTTATATTGTAGGAATCAATATGTTCATTCATTATTTTACCACAAAGAAATTCCACTCTCTAGTCTATTTATGTGATAAACTTGATTAATAAGTAAACAAAATATTATAGAAATAATAATGTAGCACAAAATATTTGCATCGATCGCAAAAATGAGGTCGAAATGACTTATATGTTGTCCTTTAAAATACACATGGGATCGAAAGGTAATTTTCGACCATCGCATTGTAATCAAACTAACGCTAGAGTACAAGAAAGTATGAATTATTAATAAAGTAATCATTTTAATTGGGAAGAGGCTATATAAATACATTAGACTATGAATACATATCTGAATAGAATGAGAGCAAATCGGAGGACATACAAGATCAGCTGCCTGTTGAACGGCGTCCATTTGCAAGCCATCTATTCTATATATTTCATTTTTTCCCTGCCTGTCTGTCTGTATGTCTGTCTGTATGTCTTTCTCTATCTGGTTCAATGTCTCTTTGCCTCGCTCTCTTTCTTTCTTTGTTTCTTTCTCTCTCTCCCCCCCCCCCCCCCCCCCTCTCTCTCTCTCTTTTCTTTTTACGCCATCTTTCTCCGGTTGGTGTTGGGTGTAGGTTATGCATCTCTCTCTCTCTCTCTCTCTTTCTATCTTCTTTCTCTTTTTCCCCGTACGAAATCTCACCCTCGCTTGGTCTAATCAAGTATGCTTTACTCTTCGAATCAAAGTCAAACTTCCAATCCCCCGCATTTTACAAGGCTGTATCCAGGGACATGATTATTGTTTAGTCCGAGTACCTAAGCATACCTTCGAGGAACAATGAACGTTTTTGTTGATTTGACATTTACAAGAAATGACATTATTACGATTGATAAATGCTGCATCTAACGAGCAAAACATTAAGATATTTCTGCTGTATATTTCTCTGTTTGTTTCAAGAATTATTTCAAGAACAAAAATTCAGCTTCCGGTGGATAAAGGTATAATAGTGGAAATCCCCCCCCCCCCCCTCTCGCTTGTTCTCTCTCTCCCTCTCTCTCTCTCTCTCTCTTCTTCTTCTTCTTTCTTTCTTTCTTTCTTTCTTTCTTTCTTTACGCCATTGTAGAGACTCAGCAGACGTAGAAGTAATGGCGGGGAGATTCTAGTAAATTGCATACTGCACAAGAGACGTCATTTCGATCTCCTCATTAAATGCGATTTTCAAGCTTTATGTGTACGAAGGATGCCACTCCCATATGATGAGTCAAAGACCGTGAAATTCTCAGACAGTCCTACTAAATTCAGCGAAATAACGCCTCTTCATTTCGATTGCCTTATACATGCGCTAATATTCCTGTTAATGCGATTAAACCAAAAGCCAGTAATTCAACGCAATGCGCTCACTGTGCATTTTGCCATCATCTTTTGTCCAATGTCACTTTCCCATGATGCGTAAAAGATCACACCAGTGGCTGACGCAGCACTACGTCAGACAAAATTGACTCGTGCATGGTGCAACGGGCAGTACACAGATAGTACAAATACGGTATGATGATGTATGTATCCTGTAAACTCGTGACCTGTCCGTTATTACCAGCATGTCAGTGAGCTCAGTATAAAAAGAGAAATTCTTCGAAATGAAATATAGGCCACTCTTAATTGAAGTCAAGAGAACTACTCCATCCATTCAGAAGATTTATAACGGATCAAGGATGAAGCCCTACAACTGTTTCCAGGTACCTGTATATCCAGGGTGGAAGGGGAGGGGGGTGGTGGAGGTGTAAGAAATGCCACGATAGAAATGTCACGATAGAAATGTCAGGTTGATATTTTTATAACCAAACTAAATACCTTGCAATATCCAGTCGAATAAACTTAAATGCATGATCGGGGAATGCTCGTAACATGTATAAACACTATGTTATCGCATTTTTGGAAGGTGGCATGGGTTGATTCAAGTAGCCACGCTCGAAATGTCGGTATGATATTTGGTTTAAAAAAATGTGGTAAGCAAAACGTGGGCGAAATGCACGTTGACGAACCTAAACGATCTGGGGGTGATTAAAAGCGATATTGTACTATCATTCCTTTCAATCTATTAGCAGTGTGTTCAGTGGGGTAGCGTATCCAGACATTGGGGGGGGGGGGGAGGGAGGGAAGGGTCTTACTTGGTAGATGAAATGCGAATTAACAATACACCAATTAAGGGTAGGGATGGAAGGGGTTGTATTTTTTTTCCTTTCATGTTCCCTTCCATCTCTCATTCTTTCTTCCTCATTTTCTCTTTTTCACTTTTTCCCTTTCCTCGCCACCCCATAGGGGTTGGCCCCCTGGCCCCTGAATTTTCCTCACTGTGCGGTACTATTTCGCGAACCTTTTCTTCTTTTGCTCATACTTACACTACTTTCATGAGTTGCCATCGCTTTCTTTCCCTTTTCATGTCATTTTTCAATTAATATCTTCCTTCTGCATGCAGGTCAATCAGTCTTACTTGTTGTTTCGTTGAAGAAACTGATTTTCATTATGTTTTTTACTTTGCAGATACCGTTACGTAATTCACTTGTCGATATGTGCTAATTAATGTAAAAACCGGCAGAGCACTATGGGTTTTCAAGAGGCGACATCTTGCGATGTTTGTCCTTAATTTTTCTGTGCCAGAATGCCTCATTTTGGGGACATTCATTTACCGTTTCTCCAGTATATCCTGCCAAGAAGTGAGTACAGCTTGGTGTGAATGTAGTATTAGAATGAGTTATGCAATTGTGGAAATAATGGATGTTTTAATTTTTGTTCTGAGTGAAATTGACTCTCGCTTGATAAGAAAGTACACGTGTAATGTAGATAGTCTTTTCTGCAGACCATTTGATAAAAGTATATAACTATTTGACATGTATTTTACATATCGCTAAGAATAAGCAGTATATCGATATCCAAGGGTATTATTTTTGGGTTAATTTAGCAGTTGGATATTTACAATTTACAAGGAAAAGCTAATTTTGGTGGTTTATTTATGCCCGTATTGATAGACTTTTAATTAATGGTCTGAATTAAGACTAACTATTGCACACGGAGATTGTGGGCGTACTGTTAGTTTTTTAACAACACATGGTATAAGAAAGGGAGTGTGAATTTATGTTATATTATATTCTAGTAAAGCAATTATCATGAAGTTAATTCTTGTCTTAGTATTTTATGACTATCGATAAAGTCATGCATTTAAAGAGTTTTCTGTATGGGTTTTAATACGAATATTGGTGACTGAAAAGGTGTGTCACATCATTTGTTTGAAGGTCAAGAGGAATTATTTGACCTTGTGTTGTCATTTATAAAACCAGAATGTCTTGAAGAGAGATATTTGTAGAAATATTATGAAAGATACAAGATGCCATTTGGGGGGTTAAATATTCATATATGTATTTAAATTAGTGTTCAATTATGCACAAGAACATGAATATTCAGGCATATGCATTTTCTGTTTTAGAGGCTATATTATGCATAGAAATGATTTGAGGACAAAGTTATACATATACATGTATTTAGTTTGATATATTTTACTATAGGAAATTTAAGACTTTAAATTCAGATAAGCATGTTTTATCAGTAAAGGAAAATATTATACGTCTCAAGATGTATGCAACATTTAATGATTTTAGTTTTGAGGTAACAAACCATTTGCATGTACTTGAAACTGATATAAATGAGTCAAGTTGACTTATGTATTTATGAATGCTTCAATTTGTTCTTTACAGATTGAATAGAATAAAAGACTATACAATTCCAAACGGGGTATACTGGCTGTTCGGGCTGTTCATCTTTTCTCTCAGCGATCCAACAATTCAATTTCTCACTGCTAACCTGGGATGCGACAGGAAAGATGACTGATGGAAGTGACCTGAAGTTCAAGCGAAGGGGTGCCAAGTCCAGATTCACGAGGTTCGGCAATGCGACAGAGCTACTCATTTCTGAGGGCCGAAGTAGGGCGGAGGCACAGAACTCCTTCGAGAGGTATGAGCAGGCATACCAAGAAGTGCAAGATGCTCATGACAAGTTTACCATGACCATTAAAGACGAGGCAGAGTATGATAGAGAAGAAGTCTGGATGGATGATGTTCAGAAGGATTTTCTGAAGTTACAGTTCAGGTACATTGACTATGTCAAGCTTGATGAAAGTGCTTTGTCAAGTCCTGCAGCAGAAGACACCACTGTCAATGTTCATCATGGTCATCAAGGGACTGAAGGTTATAATCCTATGCCTGCTGACAGCAGACAAGAGGTATATGAACAGGAAAGCATGAGCCACTTTAAGCTTGAAAGACCGAAGCTACCAAAGTTCAGTGGAGACATCCGTGAGTACTGCATCTTTAAGTCAGATTTTGAACATGTCATAGGTAGCAAATGCAACTTCAGAGATGCTTTGATGATTCTTCGCTCATGCCTTCAGGGCAAACCTCTTCAACTCATCCAAGGTATTGGACAGGACTATGTTGCAGCTTGGGAGCAGCTAGACACCATATATGGGGATTCCAGATATGTAGCAGACACGATCATCAGTGACATTTCGAAGTTTAGGCCACTGAAGCAGGGTGAGGATGCTAGGTTCTGTGAGCTGGTGAATCTAGTGAGGAGAAGCTTCAACACCCTGAATGAGATTGGGAAGCAGAATGACATGGACAACAGTCATATGTTGGCCATAATTGAGAGAAAGATGTGTCCTGAAGACCGTAGGCTATGGTTTCGAGACCAGGATTGCAGGTCAGATGTAACTCTGCAGTCATTAATGAACTGGATGGCGAAGGAAATGCGAGCTCGCATGAGAGCTTCAGCGCCGCTTCGCAGTGAAGCCAAGCCCAGCAATGTGAACATGGTCTCCAAGACAGAGGAGAATCAGTCCAGGAATCAGTCCAGAATGGAGTATAAGTGTTGGGTCTGCAAGAGTGCTACTGGGCACTGGACTGATCAGTGTAGGACTTTCATCTCCAAATCGGCACCTGAGCGATGGAAGATGGTAAAGGACAATCATGCCTGCTACAGCTGTTTAAAGAAAGCTGGACGAGACCACATGATGAGTAACTGCAAAAGGAGGCGCCGTTGCAGTGAAACCAGGAATGGAGTGCAGTGCTCATACTATCACCATCCATTACTCCACACTGAAAAGAGCATTGCTGATGAAGGAGGAGTAACAAAGCAAGTTGGAGTAGCTACAGTTAATGCCAATGAATCCCTCCTTCCAGTGGTGGTAGTAGATGTGATCTGCAGTAAACGAACTGTAAAGCAAGGGAATTTACTCTTAGATTCAGGTGCCCAGATAAGTCTGATCCGTAGTGGGTTCGCTGAGGAGTTGAGTCTTAAGGGAACACCGATCACCATAACGATGATTAAGGTTGGTAGAGTTGAGGAGGTTCTCCAAACTCGCAAGTATCGGGTGCTCATCAGAGAAGCAGGGAAAAGCTCCAAGCCTATCACTGTTGATGCTATAGGCATACCCTGCATAAGCGAAGATGTTGCAGCAGTTGACTTGGGCCTTCTAGCAAAGAAGCTGAAACTGAAGAAGCAAGATTTGAAGAGAGGTGATGGAGAGATTGACCTCCTAGTTGGTATAGATCATGCCAGGCTCCATGGTGGAGAAGTGAGAGAAGTTGGATCTTTAGCAGCTCGCAGATCTCCAGTAGGATGGGTGGTATTTGGCAAAGGACCAACTGATCGTGTCAGCACTAGTGCAGTTCTTCATGTAAAGATCTCAAGCCCTGTGGACCTTACAGACTTCTGGAATTCGGAGATGATGGGTGTTACGCCAACATCCTGCCAGTGTAAACAAAGCGGTCTGAGTAGACAGGAAGAGATTGAAGAGCAGTTGATTAGAAGTTCATGCAAGAAGGTAGGAAATCAATGGCAAGTTTCCTATCCTTGGAAGAAAGACCCCAATCTTCTACCAGACAACAGGATACAGGCTGAGAAGATCTTGGTGACTACTGAAAAGAAACTGGCCAGAAATGAGATGTATGCATCTGCATACGAAGAGCAGATGAAAGAAATGGAAAAGCTGAACTTTTCCAGAAAGCTGACAGAGGATGAGATGAATAGTTACGAGGGGCCAGTGCACTATATTTCTCATCATGCAGTGATAAGGCCAGAGAAAAAAAGCACTCCAGTACGAATAGTCTTCAATTCATCTGCCACTTTTCAAGGTCACACACTCAATGAGTACTGGATGAAAGGACCAGACCTTCTCAACAGCCCGCGGTGTTCTGGGGTATTGCTGAGGTTCAGAGAGAACAGGATAGCTGTGTGCGGTGACATATCTAAAATGTACCACAGAGTTCTAGTCCCAGAATCTGACCAGCATGTTCACAGGTTCTTGTGGAGGAACATGCAACTCACCAGAGAGCCAGATACTTACATCAAGACTGTACTGACATTTGGGGACAAGCCTGCACCTGCCATGGCTCAGATAGCACTCAGGAAGACAGCTGAGGAGGCAGAAAGTAGACACCCAGAAGCTGCCCAGGTACTTAAAGATTGTGTCTACATGGATGACATCTGTGAGTCAGTGACAGACCTACCTACAGCCCAGAGACTCACAGATGAGATTGACAAGGTGCTAGCTGAGGGAGGATTTAAAACCAAAGGATGGTTGTCAAACAAATCCCTGACGGGAAGTACCCAGAAGGAAGGAGAGATGAGGCTCCTTGAGGCTCTTGCTGAGGAGAAGGTACTAGGAGCTGTATGGGACAACAACAAAGATGTGTTCTCCTACAGAGTAAAAATAGATCTGGAAGAGTACTCTGAGGGTGAACCAGAAGGAGAATGGAGCCTCAGCAAAAGAAAGATCTTGAGCCAGATAGCACGAGTATTTGACCCACTCGGCTTTGCAGCAGCATGTCTGATTCGTGCCAAGATTGGGATGCAGAGACTCTGGGAAAAAGGCTATGACTGGGATGACAAGCTGCCAGAATCAGACCAGAAGTGGTGGATAGACTTTTTCAAAGAGATGAAGGAGTTGGATGAGGTTAAGTTTGAAAGAAGCCTCACACCAGCAACAGCTGTTACCAATCATCCCATGCTGTGTATCTTTGCAGATGCATCCCAGGATGCTCTCGGAGCATGTGTTTATTTGAGGTGGCAGCTTGAGAACGGTAATTATGATGTCAGATTTGTCATAGCCAAGTCCAGAGTGGCCCCATTAAAGAAGATTACCATACCCAGATTGGAACTACAAGCAGCAGTTATGGCTACACGACTCTTCACCACTGTCATGAAGGAGCTGAGACTGCAAGTTGAACAGGTGGTGTTCATGACAGATAGCCAGATTGTTCTATCATGGGTACGGAGTCAGAGAAAACGTTTTAAGACGTTTGTAGCAGTGAGGATCGCAGAGGTTCAAAGTCAGTCTGATCCTGCCCAGTGGAGATATGTTCCAGGTGACCAGAACCCTGCCGATGATGTGTCAAGAGGTCTGCCAGCAGCAAAGTTAGGAAGCAGATGGCAGCATGGACCAGACTTCCTGTACTCTCCAGAAAGTGATTGGCCTGAAGATGAGAGAGCAGTCCTGGATAATGAATCTGTGATGGAAGTGGAGAAAAAGAAAGTTCATCTTCTCTCCATGGCAACTAATCTAGAAGTCATCAAGAGTGAGAACTTCTCAAGCTGGAGGAGGCTTATACGAGTAGCTGCCTATGTATTGCGATTCGTGCACAAGCTCAGATAGGCACGAACAGATGGAGAGAGAGATGACAGCAGCCATTCTCTGACACCGGAGGAGTTAAGAGAGTCAGAGAAAATGCTGATCAGAGGGGCTCAAACTACCCTTAGAGCTCGTCTTGAAAAGGGTGAATTCAAGACGCTAAGTCCCTACACAGATGCAGAGGGAATAATCCGAGTTGGTGGTAGGACAGACAAGGCTATAGTTTCGTTTGATATGAGACACCCTGTACTCCTGCCACGTGATGACAAGATATCGTGGCTCATAACATGTGAGATGCATCAGGATGGACACGGCGGAGTAGCAGCCACAACTGGGAAAGTGAGAAAGCGGTACTGGATACTGCAGGGACACAAACTTGCAAAAACCTGCAAGTTCAGATGCACAAAATGTAGAGAGATGGAACACAAAGTAGAGAAACAGCTGATGGCAGAATTACCTGAGCAACGAGTTGCCCCTCATACCCCACCATTCTACAGTACTTCATGCGACTACTTTGGTCCATACAGAGTGAAGATTACCCGCAACACGACGGCAAAGTATTATGGGGTAATCTTTACTTGCCTCAGCACGAGGGCAGTACACCTTGAAATGGCTACAGACTGTTCAACTATGGACTTTCTTCAAGTGCTTAGAAGGTTTTTTGCAGTTAGAGGTCAGCCCGCATACCTGCTAAGTGATAATGGCACACAGTTTATTGGCGCAGATCGAGAGCTTCGTGAGATGGTCAGAGGTTGGGACGTGCAGAAACTCCAAGAATTCTGTGCAGACAAAGGCACAGTTTGGGAAATTCACCACTCCTTCAGCACCTCACCAGAATGGATGTGCGGAGTCGCTGGTGAAAAGCTGTAAATTCGCACTCAAGAAAGCCATCGGAGAGCAGCGTCTTTCACCGTTTGAGCTTTACACATGCCTGTTAGAAGTAGCCAACCTGGTTAATCAGCGTCCTGTTGGTAGGATTCCTAACGACCCTGATGACGGAAGCTACTTGTGTCCAAACGACATGCTACTAGGGAGAGCTTCGCGTCACGTACCACAAGGTCCATTCGGAAGTTCGCGAAATCCAAGACATCGAGTTGAATATGTTCAGCAAATTGTGGATTCATTTTGGCAACGCTGGACCAGAGATGTCCTACCTTTACTTGTGCCGCGGCGAAGGTGGAACGCAGATCGTCGAAATGTTCGCGTCGACGACATCGTCATGTTAGCAGATACTAACTCAGTCCGCGGAAAGTGGCTTTTGGGTCGAGTAATCCAAGTGTACCCTGGTCCAGATGGGAGAGTTCGCAATGTCAGAGTGAAAACCGCTTCGGGAGAGTACCGTCGCCCAATCAGCAAAATGGCTATTATATACCCTGCTGAAGGATATGAAGATGAATGAATGTCTTTCGCGATACAGAGGATAGCGAAAACTGATAGAAATGTGTTTTGCATTCATTTGAAGAGTGCATATTGATAAAAGTTTGTTTATGTAATACCGTTAAAGCATAATTGATGGAGATTTCTTTTGAAGTGAAGGTTAAATTTTATAAGAGAGATGCATGAATTTAAGTGTCATTTTTTTTCTGCAGCAAATAGAATTAGCATGCATAGCAATTTCACACAGTTTCAGCAGTGCTACTCGCGATCAGCTTTACTCGGGATCAGCTCTACTCGCGATCAGCTCTTCTCGAAATCGGCTCAACTCGCGATAGGCTCTACTCGCGATCAGGTTTTATACTCGCGATCAGATGTACTCGCAACCAGTTTACTCGTGATCAGTTCTTTTTCTAAATGAGTGTTGTTGTTTGTAGACACTCACAAGTTGTGTTTTCAAATCGCGAGCTAGATGAGACTGAATTTGGCTTCAAAACAGTTTATCAGTGATATTTTGCAACAATGAAATCTATTGTGTGTAGGTTGTTGTTTTTTTGGAGGTTGTTACAAATGTTTATATATGCAATTTATATTACCTTCTGACATTATGATACAGATATTGATATTTTCATTTATGTATTGAGGCAGGGCCTCATGGGCGGGGGGAGGATGTTTCGTTGAAGAAACTGATTTTCATTATGTTTTTTACTTTGCAGATACCGTTACGTAATTCACTTGTCGATATGTGCTAATTAATGTAAAAACCGGCAGAGCACTATGGGTTTTCAAGAGGCGACATCTTGCGATGTTTGTCCTTAATTTTTCTGTGCCAGAATGCCTCATTTTGGGGACATTCATTTACCGTTTCTCCAGTATATCCTGCCAAGAAGTGAGTACAGCTTGGTGTGAATGTAGTATTAGAATGAGTTATGCAATTGTGGAAATAATGGATGTTTTAATTTTTGTTCTGAGTGAAATTGACTCTCGCTTGATAAGAAAGTACACGTGTAATGTAGATAGTCTTTTCTGCAGACCATTTGATAAAAGTATATAACTATTTGACATGTATTTTACATATCGCTAAGAATAAGCAGTATATCGATATCCAAGGGTATTATTTTTGGGGTTAATTTAGCAGTTGGATATTTACAATTTACAAGGAAAAGCTAATTTTGGTGGTTTATTTATGCCCGTATTGATAGACTTTTAATTAATGGTCTGAATTAAGACTAACTATTGCACACGGAGATTGTGGGCGTACTGTTAGTTTTTTAACAACACATGGTATAAGAAAGGGAGTGTGAATTTATGTTATATTATATTCTAGTAAAGCAATTATCATGAAGTTAATTCTTGTCTTAGTATTTTATGACTATCGATAAAGTCATGCATTTAAAGAGTTTTCTGTATGGGTTTTAATACGAATATTGGTGACTGAAAAGGTGTGTCACATCATTTGTTTGAAGGTCAAGAGGAATTATTTGACCTTGTGTTGTCATTTATAAAACCAGAATGTCTTGAAGAGAGATATTTGTAGAAATATTATGAAAGATACAAGATGCCATTTGGGGGGTTAAATATTCATATATGTATTTAAATTAGTGTTCAATTATGCACAAGAACATGAATATTCAGGCATATGCATTTTCTGTTTTAGAGGCTATATTATGCATAGAAATGATTTGAGGACAAAGTTATACATATACATGTATTTAGTTTGATATATTTTACTATAGGAAATTTAAGACTTTAAATTCAGATAAGCATGTTTTATCAGTAAAGGAAAATATTATACGTCTCAAGATGTATGCAACATTTAATGATTTTAGTTTTGAGGTAACAAACCATTTACATGTACTTGAAACTGATATAAATGAGTCAAGTTGACTTATGTATTTATGAATGCTTCAATTTGTTCTTTACAGATTGAATAGAATAAAAGACTATACAATTCCAAACGGGGTATACTGGCTGTTCGGGCTGTTCATCTTTTCTCTCAGCGATCCACTTGTCATCAGATCTTTTGATGAAGCCGAGTTTGTTCAACGGAGAATTAAAACATTGCAAGTCTATTTTTTTCCTTCATTAATTTATTTCTATTTATTGATTGATTGATTTTCATTTTTTGATGTTGCTTGTCGAAGCTGCTCAGTAAAATGTTCACCTTTTGCACTGGGAAAATAGTTCCGGTTTAGATTCATTCATATTATGCTGAAGAAGGGGAAACAGTTTGTTAATTGCATTTTTTTCTCTCTCTCTTTTGATAAATTTGCTGGCATGCTCGAGCTTCGAATGAACGAAAGGCCAATCCTTATGGTTTATTTCTAAAATGTTAAAATCATATAATAAATAGTGAGCACACGAGGGTGCCCAGCGGCCAGTGACGTAGCTATGGGGAGCCGGGAGGGGGGCACGTGCGCACCTCAAAGAATAGCGAAAAGGGGAGGAATGACTAGAAAAAGAAATGAGAAGGGGCAGGTTACATACAAAAAAGATGATACCATCCCATCTCAAACCCTCCCCTCACTCGAGGGCCTTGTTTTCTGTTCATTTCTTTGTAAGACCGATACACTCTAAAAAAAAAAAATACTGGGTAAACTACATGTAGCTGGGCAAATTTTTTCCAGACTGTTTGCTACACGCTTTTGCCCAACGTGTGATAAATATTTTTTTACCCAATATTGGGGAAAACGACTGATCCAAATTAAACTGTGTATTCAATTGTGTAAACTATGAACGCTGGGTAAAAGAAATGGGCAAGATTGTCCCAATTGCTTTGTTTCATGCATTTGCCCACCTTGTTTTATATCACTTTACCCAGTACGATAGGTTTAGGATTAAATAGGTTTAGACCCAGAAAGACATAACAGGCAGGTTTCATTTTTTAAAATCTAGGTTGGAGGAAAAGGGAAACAATTGGGCAACTGAATGTGCCCAACCACATAGTATTTATTACCCATCAGCTTGGCAAATTGAGTGTTGGGCAATATTCTATTAGGTAAAATTGGTTGGGCAAGTATTGATGGGTAAATTATTGGGTAAACTGAAATTGCCCGACAAAAGGGCAAATTCTGTATATGGTAAAGTTTACCCAAAAGTTGGTCGGACACATATAACTACCCCCATGTTGGGTACATTTTGTGTATAATTTTGCCCAATTTTTTTTAAAGAGTGTACGCCCCCCAGACACCAGTGGCTGGCTACACCACTATGTGATTAGCTTATGAGAGTGACTAGCGGCTGTAATAGTGAGCTCCTTTTATAACCATACCATCCTCCCATCCATCATGTCTATAGAATACCCTGGATGCTGTCAGAGTATGGAATAATAAAAATCATTCATTCATCATGTACTTCATGGAATCTAATATTCGTATTTGATGGCATAAATTGAAACCCGTAGCGCATTCCATTACTGAATTTATGCTTCGTAATGTACAGAAGAATCCCCGCGCGGACACAAAAAGTTCCTTCTTATCACAAATGGCCATACTGGTGTACCTGCTGGCAATTTCATATTAAACTATACTACTCGAGACATAACAAACATGTTTTACATTTACTTTTCGGAACCTATCAAACATACATAGTTTACAGGTTATCACTTATTTAAGAGTGTATAAGAAACAGAAATCTTCATCAAAACATAACATATCGTACTTACCACTTTTAAGCATTTTGTAAATATGACCGTTTCTACTTTCTCTACGGTCATATCGTACTTCGACTTATCAAAAGCATGAAAAGAGCTACTTTCATGTCTAAAGCACCATTTTGCTATCCATATGATCAAAAGTGCTTGATGATACCGTCCATTTTGATGGAGGAGAACTATAAAGGTTTTCAAGAAAGCTCGATCAATTAGTATTCTACTTTCTGGACGTCAAAAAGTGCAGGAGCGGCTCAAGGATTTTGTAGAAGGAAGGGGATACAATGCCAAAAAATGTGTCTCCAAAGATGTTAATTACATTTTTGCACGTGCCTTTTGGGTAGAAAACTGTGCAAAATGGGAGGGGCTCATTATTCTGATGGGTTGTGTACTTAAGGCATGCCATTTGAGTTTCAAATATGTCAAAGGGGTTATGAGTCGGTTGTACCCACTAAATCTACCAGTGGTTCAGTGACACGTGTAAACATCATGAATGACGTCCTTACCCCTACAGAATTGATGGTCAAACGTTGGAGGTTCTTTACCTCAATCTAAAAGCAACCGAGGGTTCTGTTTTTGAGTGTGCGCAATTTGCATCCGAAGCGGTAGCCCACTCACTGTGAGTTGTGTTTAACTTACCCGTGTTATCGTTGTGAGTGTCAAAAGAATCTTTTCAAGCACATTTCTGATGATGTTACTTCCGAAAATCAAAGAAAAAGAGAGGACTGTGATGCGTTTCAAGGAGTTGATGTTGATGTTGATGTCTCTTTAACCTGACCGCTAGGAAAACAAGTACATGCATGTTTGTTGATGAGCAAACTGTGAAACTATTGTTTTTAAGTTTTAAATCATGAACATTGAAAGATAATGGTAACTGAGGAGTAACGCCTAACCAAAAACCAAAAACCAAAACAAACAAACAAACAAACAAACAAACAATATATATATATATATATATATATATAGTGCATGGACTTTTGTTTTAGCCCGGAACCTCCCGGGTATGAGAACACTTTTCTGCCAATGAGCCTTTACATCTGCTCGATGCTAAAATTGTGTCTTTTTCAATTGCTTCTATTATTTTTTTGGAGAGGAATGGGGAGGGGGGGGGGGGGTGTTGAAGCAAGCTTTTCATTCGACATGTGTTTAGAGTAAGTGAGTAAATCTTTTCATATAACGTATAATTTATGGTTACTGTAATGCGTTTCACTATAGATTAAGAAAAATGTCTTTATTTTCATCTGTAATATTCATTGAATGATTGCTTCTAAATTAACGGTAGCTTACAATCAAAACAGCCCCCTTTGATCGCATGAATGACGGGACAGCACTACTCAACTTCCTGATTTCTCCACCCTTTGCAATTACATAAATCATATCATCGTGGGGCCCCACGACGCGACTTTTGTCGAAGCACCCCGGCAATTTGTGAAAATATCAATGCCTGTTTGTCCCTGGGGCATTGGTGTAACCCAGTTACGGCAACAGATATCTCTGTTAGATCATGACAGCTCTGACAGTACCTCGAAGATTTGTTTTTACGACTCGGAGTGACGGGGGATATTACGAAAGCAGTTTCAAAAAGAGAAAATTCTCCATCATCACTATAATCCTCATAAATATCTTATTTTTTTACTTAATAAGTATAAGCATGATGAATATTTCTAAATTGCACTTTCGCTTCACTGTAAAAGAATATATATATATATATATATATATATATATATACATATATATATATATATATATATATATATATATATATATATATATATATATATATATATGGAATTAAAGGTCCATGCCAAGCAGATGTTTACTTTTGTTGATTTATGATACCCTGATCATCACTTATGTGGCCAAGAAAATATTTAAATATATGTCATATAAATTTTATAATAGTTTTTCAGTATTTTTTTCTTCAGATTACTGGGATCCACCCACAAAAATGCTGCAAAACCAACATTCCCTTGTGACATCACTTGTAAATCAAATATTAACATTTTAAAAGATATTGCTATGTCGGATATTTACTGTTAAGTGTTTTCTCACAATAGCATTCTGCAAATACACCTTCACTTACCTTTCTTTTGCAGGTGTATTGCATCATGCCATTGTAAGAAAACACTTAACAGTGACTATCCGACATAGCAATATCTATTGAAATGTAAATATTTTCTGGATGGTGATTGACAAGTGATGTCACAAGGGGAATGTTGGTTTTGCAGCATTTTTGTGGGCGGATCCCAGTAATCTGAAGAAAAACAATACTGAAAAATTGTTATGAAATATATGACATATATTAATATATTTTATTTGCCACATATGATCAGGGTATCATAAATCATAAATAAAATTAAGTACTTTAAATGGGCTAAATATTATCGGAGGGGATATAAAATGGACACAAACCTGCATAAAGTAAGTCTAACAACGAATTCTGACAAGTTTGACAGTTTGTTCCAATATATCTTAAGAGTGAAGGTCTCTATTACTGGAACTAAAGCATTGGTGTTTATCGAGATCTGTCACAAATCTTCCCATAAGTTCCGATTATCTGCGCTGGAAGCTCTTAATCGCCCATTATAAATATCATTAATCCAAGACCACCAGTGCCCCGCAACACGAAGGTTTGCTATCAATCGCAAATTTGAAACAACCAATCTGACTGGTCCAGAGTCAGCCTTTTAAACGAGATGTGCATGAGACGATGATCTTGATTAGCTATCGCAAATCTTTTGGATTCGGGGCCCTGAAGAGTATTGAACTTTTCGTTTGACGCCTTCCTGCATCACAGCGCGTAAAATGCAATTGGTCAATTTCCCATCACCCCACAGACACTGGCGAATCTTCGCGCCATGCACGATCGCTAGTCGAGCACGTAACGAACGCGCACCGAACTGTTGGGAAAATATCAGGTGTTGTATTGAAAATAAGAAAAGGGGAAAGGTAAGTTAAACAGGATTTTGGAAAATGGTGTTATAAAACTGGAAGAAACTGCATCGAAGTACGTAGGAAATTGCTGAATTTTACGGGGTCGTGGAACAGAGGCAAAGGTTCCTTGATAAGTTACGTTGCAACCTCGCTGATCTGGTAAGAAATGGAACAAAACGAGTTGGCATTTGAATGACCTTTAGCAGTCTCATTTGGACATTAGATGCCTGATGTTCCCTGATCTAATAAATGCACACCATTACACTAAACAAAAAGATACAACTGCGATACCAATATAAAGTGCACCAAATAATGATTAAGGAAAAGAGAAAAAGAGACACCCATAGAATGGGCAAGAGAGAGAGAGGGAGAGAGAGAGAGTGTGTGTGTGTGTGCGTGTGTGTGTGTGTGTGTGTGTGTGTGTGTGCGTATGTGTGTGTGTGTCCAAGACACAGAGAGAGATAGGGAGACAGAAAAAAAGAGAGATACAGAGAGAGTGTGAGAGAGAGAGAGAGAGAGAGAAAAGAAAGAAAAAAAGAAAGAAAGATTGGAGGAACGGGTAATACCAGGCGGGCCATATTTGCGATGTTACAACACGACATATCACGATCTGAGCACTACGTTCTACTTCTAGGTGGAGTTGGTGTTCTCTGTTCACAGCAAGCTGTGGTGTATTTCTCTGCTCTCAACAAAACTATGCTGTACTGAGTATGGAGTAAAGTAAACTAATCCTCAGCTATTCATGTGTTTCAATTGACTATGCAATTGCATTCAGCGAAAACCAGTCTCCAAAGGAGACAGTCAAGAGCTTCTAATTAGAAGCTCGCTGAATATCGTGTTGGTACATTCTGAAAGTGACGCCTGGCATAGGAAAAACATGACATGAAGGTGATGCATTTGAGTACTACTCGATTCCTATTTTCATATGCTGTCTGTACTGCAAAATATTTACGAAAGCAGACGTGCAGTGTAATATCCTAACAAGAAAATAACAGTGCGTGCATATATCGGGCAATAGCAAGTTCTACAAGTTGAGCTATGCATCAGGCAAATGCATACAATTGCGTTCAGTTAGTCACTCAGCTTTCATTTTGTCCAAGGCTGTACAGGGGGCAGTTAAAAGCCTGAGAACATATTTCTTCATGTATCGAACTAATTCTTTTCATCTTTTCATTTCCCTCTTTCCGTTGCGTCCAGCAGAGCAGAATTGCTTTTCATCTTGTTCAATGCTACCCGTGAGCGATTGATATCATGAGAGCACTTTTCATCGTGGGCTCTTTCTAATGACTTCTTCATTTTTCATCTCCCCCGTATTTTCTACGGTTAAATGATGATTCTCCACAGATAGATATCGGCTATTAACCTAGATAACTTTTGAATAACAGTTTTCGATTATATCAGTCAATATTCATTGATCTTTAATACAAAAAAACTATCTGACAAGGCAAAGTTTATTTCCACCTAAAATTTAGGGTTATCAAAATTTCGGTCTTCCATGAAAAAGGTAGATATGTATATTATTATTGAACGAGAATGACCCCATTATTCACGAAATGCAGAACAAAATGAACGGTAGGTATATCCATTGAATGGTGTAATGTTCTCTCCATTGAATTATGCATGCTGGACTGGATATTATCACCACTTCGCTGTCGTCACTGTATCGCGTCAATCAGAAGAAGTGTCAAGAAACGGATACCAATCTTCATCATCTTGGAACCGCTCATTTTGGGGCAAAACAGCTATGCGGAAACCTGAGAAATCAACACCGGATGAGCGCGACACTTTCAAGTGTTATAAGAACTTACAGGAGAATAGTTAACAGGAATAGTGGTACACACTACCCCCCCCCCCCTCCCCACTCCGATCAAGCTATCAATAGGCTGAATAACGATGACCACAAATTAAAGCGTGACGCCTAAGAAAGGAAAAGAGGTACTCACTACTCCCTCTCCCCGCCCCACCCCCTCCCTAGTGCAACCAAGCTATCAATAGGCTAATGACGATAGCCTCAAATGAAAACCTAGAAACTATAAGGGAATCCAAATCCCTGTCCTTTTTCAATATGACGAATATTAACATTTCATTCGTCACCCGTGACTAAATGTGAATGCAAAAGTGAAAACAGTTATGCTGAGTGCAAAGCCAACATGAAGTAGAAAGCGCACATCAACTAACTTTTAACCAACTCTTTTTTTTTTTATTCCAAAGTAATGCAAGGTCAAATGAAATTAATTCCGTTTCTCCTTCACTCCTCCTTCCTTTTTTGGCACGTTTCAATTTCTTTGTTTTTTGACATTTCTGTTTTGAAATGGAATAAATAAGAATCAGATAACATCTAGACAATAAGGAAACAAATATCACTATAAATGTATTGCAATTTTCACCTTGTTTTGAACCTCCGAAGTGCATGTACTAATGAAATTGAATGAAGACAATTGTGGAATTTGACCAAATAGCATTTTATGTACATGGAATATATCAAGTGATAAATAAATCCGAAAGAGAAACTAGGGATCAAGTTGACTTAGCCTAAGTAGCAAGGGAAGTTAGAGGGACGTCGAAGTTGATCTTTTATTAAAGATGACGCTTAAAATTCAACGTTAGTTTTAACTGAGTTTGTAATGCCAATGTATACGGGCCATAACCTCGTACTAAAATAAAAAACATGAAATCTGTACATATATATATATATATATATATATATACTTAATGAGTCTTCCGCAAGCCTTTTTTTTTTTTTTTTTGCTTCGTTTTTCAAGATCAAGTCATTGTTTCATTTAGTACATGCAAAACACACTCCCTTAAATCATGGCCTTTCTGTGGTAACCAAGACTAGAGGAATGAAGTATGTCTGAGCAAAGGCAATGCTTCTTTCATTAAAAACGTTATTTCCGTGAAACATATTCATTTCTCAATAAGGTCTTTCGTCTTTAAATTAGCTTGTCAAACATGCCAAATCACTGGTTTTCATTTTCATCCGCGTGTTAGTTTCCAAGGGGATAGTATACCGCTTCGCATACTTCTATTCGAATTATATTAAGTTCATCTAACATATGTAACAAAGATGCTAAAATCGAGAACATATTTTACCTCCTGACATTATTACAAATCTAGTGAGAAATCCTTTTTCGTGCAACATTTGTCGAAGGATTGAAAAGTATTGTGCCTGTGCTCATTGCATGTTGATCATTGCAGTCTGCGGTGTTATTCATCTCTCTCTCTCTCTCTCTCTCTCTCCCCCCCCCCCCCTTTTCCATTTGCTTTATGTTTCTGCTCCTCTTCTCTCTTCCCCCACCTTGTTTCCCTTCTTACTCTTTCTTCCTTTCTCGTTCCCCCTCCGCTCTCGGTGTGTGTGTGTGTGGGGGGGGGGGTTGTTTGTGTGCGTGTGTGTGTCTCTTTCTCTCCCTCTATTCCATCTGCTTTCTCTGGCTTTACCTACTTTTTCACCTCCTCTCTCTCTCTCTCTCTCACACACACACACACACACACACACACACAAACAAACACTCGTGTTCCCTTCCTGTATCTAACCTTGTTATACTCCTATATAATCATATTTCCAAACCTCCGCAGAGACCCATCGCGCTAAGCGGCTGCGCCCGGCCGCTGGCCATACTCCAAAGTGATATCCAAACAATCTGTAGCCATCCATGTGTGGGATCGCCATGAAACTGACGAAATCAGGCATGGGGAAGCTTGGGAGCGGAAACTGATTAAAGTGATGTCGTCCGGAGGGGACCATCATTTTGATCCCCCGACTTCTTCCTGTCAAGTATGTCAGCAAGAACCGATCCCCATAGGGCTGACGTTAATAGGTGCGTGTAAAGACTTCGGGGCATAACAGGTGAAACATTAGGTAAGCGCATGCTGCAGACCGGTTTTAATAATGTTATGGAAACTGTCTGAACATGGTATTGCAACGTTGATTGAACGGAACGGACGTGAAAGTGCGTGGTGTTTTGCAAGTGATCCGAATATATCCCGGTGTCCATCGCTCTAATTGCACGCTTTAGGGCCCGAAATATCTTTACAAAAAACATTGTCCGTAGTGTTTTCATATCTATTGCAGATGAAGAATCACATCATCATCATCATCATCATCGGAGAGAAAAATACATCTCTGGGGAAGTCATTAATTCTGCCAACGTATTGATCATGAAAGCCAAGTGGTGATACAAATATTGGTATTTTTAGCCAGGGACCGGGGTTCGATACCCGATGGAAACATTTTCCAACCTTCGCAGTTTATTCTGTGAGAAGACAGCAAATAGAAACTTGACTGGTGCAATTATGCAGCCAATCTTATTCTATCATCGTCATTTCTAAAAACTATGTTTTGGTAATATACATTCCAGGCACCATCCCAGTAGCAAAAAAAAAAAAAAGATAATGGAATGGAACTTGTTGTGCTCTCCTGTTGTTCGACATACACATTTAAATTTCACATGATGTTTTTGTGTATCGGCAGAAAATATTTCTTCTCTACTGTATATCAAAAATTTGCAACCTAATCACCCTTCGAAACAAACTCTTTTGGCGGTTTGGGGTCAACGCCCTTTATCTTCTGTATACCTCTCCTTCTGAAGCAAAAGCCTTGTTGTGGCATGGTATGAATAATGTCCGAAACAACATTTTTCAGGAGAACTTAAATTGGAAAGCTCCCAATGTTGATACAATATATCATATTGCAAATGCTACACTCTGCGGGGCATTTTATTTTTTGCCTTTATGTTTCTCATCTATCTTTAGAGAGCTGAATAGCTGACATTGATCATGTTGAAAGGCGATCTTTTATCCGATTCCATTACAACAAAGTGGATTTTTAAAGGTACTTTTCAACAACTATTTGTATAATTATTTGTGTAATGAACGTTCAAAGTGTATTGTTTGAACTATACTATCTTTTGATAATCTATGTAAATATGTATATATCATTTTTTGGTATCCCAAGTGGGGATTTATTTTGAACCAAGATCATCTCTTTACCTTGTTTATGAGCTTTCATGACATTACTATATTTTGAGGGGATGTCAAAAAGTATTTAATGACCTTTCATCTCATTTAAAAACCAATTACATAATGTATATGCATATCAATAATTTTAGAAATATGTACCAATACGTTTAAAAAAATATCCATTTATGACGAGGATACTCGATAATATGTAAATATTTAACTATCTTTGTTATCAAACATGGCCTCATGGAAGACCACCAATATTGGTGAAAATGTGCTACACTGTATTAGATATCAGAAATAAATAAATGAATAAATAAATATTACATGGTCGTGAAAGTGGCTACAATGTTATCATTTGTAGTTTGAATGTGAAAAAAGAAAAATTCTTAAATTTTAACGAAAAATTACCAAAATGTAGTAACAGAAGAATCTAATCTTACATTATGAATAACCATAAAACGGTTCAGATATATTCATAGATAAAGGAAGAATTTAAAGGGAAATCTGTACCTCTGTCGCTCCACATAAATCATAATTGTGCTCCTTTTTGGATTGATTTATTATATTTTTCAAAAGTTAAGTGCATCAAATTTTCAAAGATTAAATAATAACATTAATGGAAGTAAAGTCATGAGTAATTTATGGTCTCTCTCTGAAAATGTAGCGAGTAAATCAACTTTATGTAACGATACCTTCTGGCTATATTTGTGATCGTCACATATTAGTTTGGGAACTTCAATAATAAGGTTCCTGGACAACGACGTATCTAGAAATGATGATCAGGGGTGTATCTGTCAGCCTTAGTAATCATGATAAAGCTTCCTAGATAATAGCGTAACCAAGTGTAATAAAGGTGGTGGTGGTGTGTGTGTGAGGGGGGGGGTGTTGTATTTGGCAACCTCCAGTGATTTACACCCAAAAGAAGTTATAGTGACTCCCGACTCGGCCTTCAAATGGGGATGGGGGCTGGAGTGTACGCTGGATACGTCACTGCTGGATTTACAAACTGATGCTACTTGTTGACTACATCTTAACATACTTTGACAAGAACCAGACAATTATTAACATAATTGCGATACCGTACTGTCGAGGAAACGTATCATGATGAAGTTACCTAAGTTTATTATAGTTTAACGATAACAAAAAATAGCTATAGGGCATCACTACAAAAAGTCTATTTACTGGCTACATTCTCAAAAGACTGTAAAGAACTCAGACATGATACTATTCTCATTAAAGTTAGTATTCAACTGTGATGGATGTAATTGGTATCTTTTCTAATTCAGTAGGACTCTTAAAAAATAAAGTTTAAAATTAAAATTACAGCAGTAATATTTCTTTCATTTTATAACATAATATTGTTAAAATTGGAAGCCCCCATACACGCTTGAACAAAGACTCTGAAAATGAATACAATTGAATACGCGGGGATGTATAGTGCTAATGTACCAGAATTTATATAAGATATGCATCTTTCATTAGTAACCAAAAGTGCTGCATTTATTAAATAATTTAATCATTATTAATGACATTCGAAATCAAAAGACTGATTGAAACAGAACGAAGTATGGTATAGAATTGGGGGAAAACAGAAAGAGAAGAAAACCATATCGAACCATACATGGCGCCAGTAAAGTTTATAAAGTAAAGACATTCCCATGCGACGTAAAAGCTACATAAATATAAGCGCCTATGTCATGATACATCATAATTGTAACCATGGCAACTAAATTGATCTAAATGAGAACACACGACCCTTTTCCTCGGGAGATAGACATAGACGGGGAAGAAGAAGAAAAAAACCTACAAGCTAGGTTAGAGTTCGATGTTTCATACCCAAAATAGCTGAAGTTGTAATTCGATAAGGCTTAATTATGTTATTTCTTGCCGGAGAAGATGAGGCCTCGGTCATTACAGGTTACAAGGACGCGAGTGGCAGACGGAACTGGCTGTCCCAAAGGAAAGGTCTTATGACCAATTTGTTTTAAAATGAAAGTTTAAGTTTATTATCGCTTCCGATGAAAAAAATGTGATGACTAAAGGATAATGTCGTTCAAAATATGGACTATATACTATAATCACCAATGAGTACTGAAGAAATATCTATATATTTGCGCCTTTTTCAGAAAGATTGGTTTAATCTGAACACGAAATAACGACCTTATGCCAGGTCTTCGACAAGTTATCAAACTCTACCTGTGCTGAAGGTTTGATTTAACGCTGAAAGGCTTCTCGAGACTTCTTAATAACACCACATTTGCCCCCCCCCCCCAAAAAAAAAAAACAACAACAACAACAACAACAAACAACAAAACAATCAGGTGGGGTGTAGTACTTCAAGTTCGGGATTTTTGGTTTCTGGCATTGCGTATTAATCTTTTTAAGAAGCTTTTTTCAGAAAGATTAGTCTTCATTGAACACGAAATAATGACCTTATGTCAGGCCGCCGTCGAGTTATTTAGTTCTACCTGTGCTGTAAGTTTGATTAAACGCTGAAAGGCTTCTCTAGACTTCTTGATAACACATTTGTCAAAATAAAAACAGGTCGGGTGTAATACTTCAAGTTCTTGATTTGGTTGGTTTCTGGCATTGCGTATTAATCTTTTTCAGAAGCTTTTTTTCAGAAAGATTAGTCTTCATTGAACACGAAATAACGACCTTATGTCAGGCCGTCGACAAGTTATCAAATTCTACCTGTGCTGAAGGTTTGAAAGGCTTCTCGAGACTACTTGATAACACATTTGTCAAAATAAAAACAAGTCGGGTTACTTCAAGTTCTGGATTTGGTTGGTTTCTGACATTGCGAATTAATCTAGTCTTTTTATAACATTCCGTTCTTTTCCTCTGCACATGCCATATATAAAATGTATATTTTGTTTTGCATGGTGTCATTGGCCAATCTTTAACGTGTATAAAACCATCGATTATATTTGAACTTAGTTGAAGGTAAAGACATGAAGTATTTAGATAATCACACGGTTTCATTTCTTTCTGTCTTTCTTGCTTTCTTTCTTCTTCTTCTTCTTCTTCTTCTCCTCCTATTAATGGAGAAATTGTCAAAAACAGACTTTACAAGCGAGGCGTGTGCGTTTGCATGAATTGTTTTATTTCTATTTTGGTAAAGCCTGCCGAACTCTATCCAATCTGGACCTATAAAAGTATAAACTCCTCATCTATCTCCGCCACACAAGATCTCATTGCATTTCTACTCTTCTGTAAACTTGCCATTTCTCTCCCGCACACCATTAAGATAATTTGTTTTCCATCTACAAGTCGTCACTTCAAGTCAGAATACTATAAGCACGAACGGGATTTTTATAAATTAGATCTTGGATCAAATATTCACTTGGATCAAGCAAATGCTTGTGGATTATGTTATTCTAATGCAACTCATGTAGCACTCCTGGGATATACCCGTATCTACGTTTAGCTTCAAAGTAAATGAGGTAAATATCAATTTAAAAAAAAGAAGTTATAATGTGAGCTGTAATAACATGAGCTGTTATAGAGGTATCGTAGTCGAGTGGTTTAAAAACTTGACAGGAGATGCGAAGGTCGTGGGTTCGATCCCCAGCACGGCGCTTATGTTCTTTAGCAAGGCATTTTATCTACATTGCTCCTCTCCACCCTGGTGTTAAATGGGAACCCGGGAGGATGCGAAAGTCATTATTTTGTCTTTGTTTAGCACTGTGAGCGTCTGTAAAAAGGCGTCTGGCTGGAATGCTCCCCAGGGAGTGGAGAAGGTGCATACACTGTATGCGGGCAAGCCTGAATCCGATGACCGGGGGGGGGGGGGGGCGTTTCATCAAGTGTCTTGTCAGTGATTTTTACCGACAAATTTACTCTCAGCCAATCAGATGCAAGGATTTCAGTAGCTTATAACAGTTATTGCAACTTGTCATTGATGACATGTTTTATGAAACGGGGCCAAGGTTAATAATAACACGATAAAAACTACTTTCGAAAAATAAATTCAAGACAATTTCAATAGCCCTGTCTATCACCTTTAGAAATGTGCGAACATTACAATGGCGTATTACGTAATCCGAACAAGATTTCTATGGGCAGTACAATAGGCCTTTGAAATTGCCCTTGGGTTTATTTTTCGAAAGTAGTTTTCATCGTGTTTAATATTTATAAAGCGCTTAGAGACATCGTAAGATGTATTGGGCGCTATATTAATCCAGATTATTATTATAATTATTATCATTATTATTATTATCATTATTATTGTTATTATTATTATTATCATTTATTATTGCAGATTCCTTTTATGACAAACAGAACACAAGCAATGTGAGGGACATCGAGGAAATGAAATGACAAAAAATAGAGAAAGGGAGGAAGGAGACAGTTGACGCCATATTAGATAAGTAATCTTGATAAGGAGGATATTATGGAGGATTTGAGGATAATCTTCGAGATGATGACAATTTTTCCTGCCTAGCAAGGAGTCTTTTTTAGTAAATATTCAGGACTCTATCATCATCTACGAACGATTTAGAGTTGGGTTGATGGAGTATGAAAATTATTTTTGCTGGCAGCAAAATGAAACACTAATCGTATACTTAACACTTATAACGCTGATATTTCGATATATATTTCTGGGTAAATAAAGTATTAGAAGGTGACCTTCGAGTGATGAGCATACCGGGTGCTTGCCCTTAAACTGTGGGTGCATGGCACCCCTAGTCAGGTGCATTTTTTTTCTGCTAGGACTAATTTGCATGGTTAACGTACAGTATTGACCACTATTACAGACATTATGTATTAGGGGATGTAAAAGTAGACCGACAGCCCACCAGACCGACAAAACAAACTTTTAAAAAAAATGTAAAGGGTAGGCAAATTCAAAAAGGTCCACGTGCATGGGCTACGGCCCACAAGCCGAAATCCTCGGTCTCGTAAGCATTCTGAAAACTTTTCGGGTACACTTCAGACATTAGACCGACAACAATAGAGACCAATAAAACAGGAAAATACATAAGGAACGACAGAAAATTGTCGTTCTGGTGGGCTGTCGGTCTCATCGGCCGTCGACCTCTCAGCCTTCTGAAAAAGTTGTCAGAAGGCATATGAGACTCCAATTTGTCGGTCTCGTGGGCTGTAATCCATGCAAGTATTGTTTCTATGTAGAAAGAAAAGGGCATATATACAGATTGAATTGGTTACCTGAAATAACCTAAACCCGCTTTCTTCTACTCATTACGATCAGCTGGTCAATCCTTGAACATAATACGACATAATTATACAGATAAGCTGGTAAACGTTAGAAACTTAAAGGACATTTCTGGAATAATTTGTTTACTGCACACCAAACGGGACGCATCAAGATCGGTGATTGATCCACTGCAGAAAGTAAAAGGACATATTCAGATCAACTGAACAACTGCACAAACAGAGAGACATACACCAACTTGTCAGAATATATAGATTTCAATCGGTCAGATACAGTTTAAAAAGAAATTGGGTTTTTTTTTTTAAATCCTGCGAAAACATATTGCTCAGAGACACGCATAAAGATAATGAGAATACTTTCATTTAATTATACATGGAAGAAGATTCAAGTGAAGTGCATGAAAATTGAAAATTGGAAGAAAAAAACAAGACATAACGAGTTGGGCAAATCGTCCAAAGCTTGAGTAAATACGAGTTTCATTCCAGCTCTACATGTGTGATGTTTGTTCAACGGTATCTTGATCTGTCACAGCCTCGTCATAGGCAGAATAAGTATACATTTATCCAACCACTCTGAAGTACAGTAAGAGACATCAACACAGATAGATTGGGAAAGGAATCTGTTAAGTTAAGAGTCAAATCGCTTCAATTTGGAAAGTCTTATACAGTCAATACCTTCTAAATTGAAGATTTGAGAAATGCTTCATTTTGTCCTGTTATACTGAGGGGTCGTTGATGTTGACACACCGCCGAATCACTCGTATCAAATGTCTAGGAATTTTAAACGGGTTAGTCATTATAATAAATCATCATATTTTTTCCATTCTCTTCTCTGAAATTCATCACCTTTTGCTGCATAAATTCTAGATTGAGAAATTTTAATATATATTACTATAATATTTCAGAAGTTGAAAAGCAATAATAAATCATGTGGGATTGTTGTGCTTCCCTTTGGGAGGATGTGTTCTTTTAAAACATAATAGCGGTAAGAAGAGGGGGAGGGGGTGCTGCGAAGGATACATTTTCAATATATATATGCAAATTTTATGTTTGACATTGCATATTTCTGTTAAAAACCGTACTGGAAAATTAATTGAATTGGAGCTGTTGAGTTATAAGCACATTGAAGTTGCTTGTGGTTTTTAAAATCTTAATCGCGTGTATGGATTTGCAACGTGTATTTGAAAGGTAAAAGTGAGGTTCACAAGAAGGAAGCTGAAGCTTTAAGTTTCTCTTGTAATTTCGAAACTTTAACATGTTTAAGTTTACTTGTAGTTCGAGAACTACAACCGAGCTTGTTGATAATGCCGAAATCACGAGCAGCAGGGGTCCTCCGTCGTTGTTATCGACCATGTAAAGGACAGAGTAAACTTTAAGTTAAGCAAACTCGTTGTTAACAATGACCTCTCTGGTGTAATCTCAGAACAACGAGTGTTGTCGTTTCGAGACCCGTGTGAACCCTCGTCGTTGCTTCGTTAACTTAAAGTTTCGAAATCACAATTCCCGTATAGACGTAGCTACAGTTGGCATATGCTTATGATTATTGTCCGCCGAGATATAACCCCACTATTAATCTGCATTGGTTGGTCAGATTAATTTGCATAGAAAACGATCACTATCCGAGTCCTTTACTGGATCTTAGCGATGTTTGTAATTCGCTACGTTAGAGGTGAATTGCAAATAATGATGACGAATTTTTTCGCAAATCTGACTGACGTTCAAAGCTGAGCAGGGATTATTTTGAGACTAAATTTTAAGCTCGATCATATTGAACCTTTGGGAAGATGTGTTCTCTTAAAATATATTACGGTAAGAAGAAGGATATATTTCCGATACAGGCCTATATGCAAATTTTATGTATGACATTTCATACTTCTGTTAAAACCGTACTGGAAATCAATTGAATTGGAGCTGTCGAGCTATCTGCACATTGAAGTAAATCTTTTTTTTTCTTAATATCAATCGCATGTATGGATTAGCAGCGTTTATTTGAAAGGTAAAATTCAGGTTCACACGAAGGGAGCTAAGCTTTAAGTTTCGCTTGTAATTTCGAAACTTTAAGTTCAATTGTAGTTCTAGAACTACAAGCGATCCTGTGGTTAACGCCGAAATCACGAGCAGCGGGCGGTCCTCCGTCAATTTTATCGACCGTGCGGACAGAATAAACTAGAAGTATAGCAAACTCGTTGACGGTGACCTCTCTGTTCATGTTAAACGATGATCCCCGATTGGTTATCTCAGAACAAGCGTCGTTATTTGTTTCGAGGCCCGTGTGAACCCTCGTCGTTGTTTCGTTAACATAAAGTTTCGCAAACTTAAAGCTTCGAAATCACAATTCCCGTATGAACGTACATAGCAAAAGTTGGCATAATTATGCTGATGATTAATGTCCGCCGGGATATAATCCCACTATAAATTTGCAAAGAAAGTAATGACTATCCGAGTCCTTTACTGGATCTTAGCGATGATTATAATTCGTTAAGTTAGAGGTGAATTGCAAATAAAGATGGTGATTTTTTTTTCTTCACATAAATCTGATTGACGTTCAAAGCCCAGCAGGGATTATTTTGAGACTAAATTTGATATTGAACCATTTTTGATGACGTGGGATCGTCACTAAAAAAAGAAGTAATCCGATAATACTGCATCATCTGAATGCGTGTATGTTGCAAACGAAAGTGTAATCGTAAAAGACGATGAGTATTAAAATACTGATGACTGATAGTATATGAGTCGAAATGTTTACTTTAGTGATTTTTCATGTATGTGAGTGAGGGGGGGGGGGCAGCGCAAAAAATATGTACCGACAGGGGCGGACTGGGAATGAAATTCGATTGGGAAATTTCGATGCCACTGGCCCACTCAGCCTTTAACCGGCCCTCAGATCACAAATGGCTCGGCCCTCAAGCCTAGTGGCCCAAGGGGAAAACTCCTCAAACTCCCCGTGGCTAGTCCGCCCCTGTGTACCTATACAAACTGAACAGAAATATTAATTGTGCGTTTGCCAACAAGGTTGCTCAATGTGCCCACAAAACCTCTTTACACCCGTGGAAATTTTCCTCTCCCACGCCTTTGCTACACTAACTGGCATGTGCTATTTTTGGCAAAACAATTATTCTTCTAAAAAGGTCTACGGTGCGTGGATTATACAAGGAAACAAAATGATGATTTTTCTCAAATCGACCTTCAAAGAGAACGAAAAATCTATTTGCTTCGTTTAAGAGTACCCTATGGAAATTATGTAAAAATACGAGTATGTTTGAGTGCACTTTTACTGTGACTCACCACATTAGAAGTATTTTTTTTTTTTAATTTACCAGGCTATGGAGAGTGTATAAACACACCGCCATTCCGAATGTTTTCGCTAATAACATTGCAAGCCGTAATAAATTTGTGATGGATCAATAATATTCTGCAGAGACAAGCGAATTCATAGAATATTAAAGGTTTGACGAAAACAGCTTAGGAAGATTAGGTTCTCTCTCGCGTCGCGTGACAACTTGAAGATGGCATGTATGCATGATGAGCCTTCGAGCCATCACTTATTTCAAAACATGGTTAAAACTTGAAATATATTTAGGGGTAATCTATAGGCTTGCCTACATTCTGTTCGCTCGCATATCAGGCAATACATTAATTCCTTTGCTTTATATACAGTTTCCTTTTCGAATGGAAATACAAATCGGAGACGAATTTCAATTTTTTAGCCTTACAATCGACCATTCTTTTTTGTTTTGGATTGAAAATTAAAAACTAAAAATTGTCATTTAGGATTATAGCTACAGGAAGGTGAGACAGAAAACAGTCATTATTAGATAACTACGATCATATTTGCCTATATACAATGATATACGTGCGTCTGCCGAATGTACCTAGAAAATAATTTAGACAAGACGAAAAACAAATCATATGTAAACCATTCATCTTTTAACACATCAAACGATTTTACTCTGCAATTGGCGACACATTGTATCTGTAATTCTTCGCAATATTACACACAAAAAGACTAGTTGTTGATAAAAAAAAATACTGAAAACAATCAAACGAAGCAAATCAACCAATAAACCGTTTTCTTGAAATATTTTCGAAATGCTTTTCGAGTATTTTTGTATAAATTTACGCGCCGCTTAAAAACTGTCATTTTTGACTAGAAATATTGAACAGTGCCTTTAATTTTGATATGAATACAATACAAACCAAGTATTTTAGAAAATTCATTTAGAACGCAAACACGCCCTCATTTTATACGACATTCGATGTTTGAATGAAAGGTAAAGTAATGTTATAGTAACGCGGTGCAGATGTCCTTCTGATATCGCGGTTGCCTCTTCGCAAAGATTAATACTTCATGAAATCTCAATACGGAACGTGCTCAGTGAACAATCACTTTTAATTACACTCCACATGCTACTCAATATTAACACAAGTTAACACTCTCGCTACCGCAAACTCTTTGCTTTCATGCTCTATATTTCTGTCACCAACATGGTTATGGTTAAGCAATATGGATTGCTCGTCTTTACCTCGTTTTGATCTCAAATATAGATACTTACTAAGAAAAAAAAAAGAGACGATAATAGCAAGATTGTAAGATGCCTCCCGGTTTGTTCAAGGTAAACTGTGACTTAAAGAGTGCGCAAGGCTGAAATGCATAAAGGGTTTACAGTCTTACCTTAGTGAAGCCATGGTCAGAAGAATCACACCCCGAAGGATGTTTATACACAGACGCTCCATGTCTTCAAAGTTTTACCGATGATATCCAGTTCAGCAAGTGAATATTCCAAAATTGAAGTTTCCTATCAGTTTGTGTGAGCTCTCCTCCAGGGATACCATCAATCTGCAGAAGGGGGGGGGGGGGGTTGAAGAACAACCAAACAATGGGTTTATATTGAAAGATTACTCCTGGCGATGGAGATAGGCAGTGATTATGTCGAGTCACACACGAATATTATGTCTATCTTTCAAAACAAGCATTTGAGGGCATTTCCAAATTGTGGAATTACCGAGTTCATGACCGTACATGCACACACGACAGTGAGAAGTTCGTAGTGTGGCATCTTACGAGATTTACACGGGTCCGCGGTGCGCGTGGGTTGGTGGGTGAGTTTTACGAGTGCGTGCGTGTCACGTTTTGATAGCGACTGTGTATTGCTAGACAGAACCCTGGCGGACGGGAGCTGGTGATAGCTTTAAACTTTTTTTAGCACACAACAAAGGTTTTAACAGGTTTCGAATATATTTACCTCTTGTGTTTCGTCGTGTATAAGGAGTGTTTCATGTCTAAAATACTAAATCTTAACTTTTACCGTCGGAGAAAATCAGAAACTTCAATTGTTATTATAACGTGGGGATAACTCTTAAGAATTTAAGCTCCCCTAAAGGAACAAAATTGCTCAATTCAATGACGTAAGATGAAGACTATAGAACGGGTACTGGGAGTGTACCCAGTTATTTATCATAGCTTTTGTAACCCTGTATATAATTTAGTATTATGCGATGATGAGTAGCGTAGATCGAGAGCGTTAACTGCTTTGAGATCACACAGATGACCACAAGGCGACGAGATGTACAGTTCAAAATGGTTCTTTTTACTTACAAAAACTGTGAAGTGACGATATGGTATAAAAGTAGTTATAGCCCTAAACTCCTATGGTTACGCCATCAGTAGGCATGTAGGAGTATAATTATTAAATCAACACCGGATGGTGGGGGGGGGGGGGGGCTTAGAAGAAGAACCCAGATTTCTTGTGGTCACAACTCTCTATGTAAATGCTAGGACTTGCTTACTCCTAATCTTTCTCAGTAAGGGGAACGAGGAGTTGGTGTCCAGAGATGACCACCGAATAGAAAGGGAGGGTGTCAGAAATAAAGAGGAATAGAAATGTATTTTAAGGGATGCGGACGTTTCCAAGGAATAAAGGGCTGGTCACATTTGTCCGATAAGCGATAACGACAACGATATCTGTTCATAGTAGGGCAGCTAATATAATATTGTTATGGTTATTGTTATCAGACAAAAAAATTATGTGACAAGCCCTTAAGCCTTGGCTGAAAAGGAGTGTCCTCAAGAAGACCACAAGTACCTCGTAAACAATCTCTGAATAGGTGATTGACCTTCTGAGAGGGTGAGAAGTGCATGGTGCTGCTAATACTAATAACTATGACTACTAATAATACTAATGAAATTATTATTACTAATAGTACTGATAATTATAATTAACATTTTTCCTCTTACACTTTCTTCTTTCTGCAATTTATTCTCCTCCTCCCCCCTATCTCTCACCCTCTGTCTGTCTCTCTCTCTCTTCCTCTCTATTTCCAACTCTGCATACTTTCTCTTTTTTGTCTGTCTGTCTCTCTCCCTCTCGCTCCATGTCTCCACTTTTTTTCTCTCTCCCCCACTCTCTCCCCCCCCCCCCCCCCCCCCACTGTGAGTAATGGTAATGACCTTACGGTATAATAATTGATTACATAAGACGACGCATTGGTTTGCGCTCCCAGAAAGTTTAATTCTGCACGGTTGGAGACTGAGGAATATGCTTCTTCAGGTGGTATTCGCGAACGCGTTCAGTACAGCTGGGGAGCGTTTCATCAAGTGTCTTGTCAGTGATTTTTACTGATAAATTTGCTCTCAGCCAATCAGATGCAAGGATTTCAATAATCAGTCATTTATAACAGTTGTCGGTAAAAATCACTGACAAAACGCTTGATGAAACGGTCCCCATTTACTTTAATAAAAACAAAAACAAAAAAGCACAGTATGCATCTCTTTATCCTCCGCGACAAGTAAGATACGCCATGAAAACATTAAATTATAGCCACCATTATCATGATCATCGACCTGAAACGGATGACTCCCTGTCAAAGCTGCAAAGTTTAGAGGGCTATGAAGCATGAAACACATGACCTACGTGCTTATTTTGCCAACCGCATCAACTACGATCTTGTTCACTGTCACCTCCAATACATCTTTCTCACTCCTCCTCTGCGGGGTTTTCACATCTTCCTTAGATAGCATTATGCAGTGTGAAAGGAGCGTTCGCATTGGCGGTGATGTCCGCGCAGAAGTTCAAATCGCAAAGCGGTGCTCATTTCTTCGGGCATACACCGCCGCGTAAAAACAAGAGAGAAATGATAAGACACCGCGCTCAGTGACCGAGCCTGCGCGTGAATGTGCAGTAAGGGGAACTCCATGTGAAGCGTTTTCTGCTTTCTTCAGAATGGGGATATGGATATATGCATGAATATCTTCGTGGTAGTGGTTCCGTCGAATTCTAAGATCGGTTTCTGACGTGGAATGTGATTGTTTTTCACAATGCACCTCGTGGTTTTAGCCAACACCGGACCACACTTAGAATATGGGGAAATATAAGGTGGGGGGGGGGGGGGGGGGGGGGGGGGGGCAAAGACCGTTTGACAGTGAACTCTGATGAAAGGCAAACAACATCCTAATGTCTATCGATCAACAAGATCAAAGGTGTCAGAGATTATTGGGGTAGTTAATGCTAAAATTTTCCATAACAATATATATTTTATATAAAGAAATGTATATTTTTTTTAAATCCCATCGATCACTTGTAAATGTTATAATTTGTTTGATTGTTGTAATAATAAAAAGTTACAAATATAAAAGAAAAGATAAGAAAAAGAGAGAAAAAAAAGGGGGAAAATATCCATGAATTTGTGAAGTGAAGAGCAAAAGAGATGGGGGGGGGGGAGTCCCCCTCGGAATTATATCACTTTCTCCAACATACTGCTAGGATGTTTCTCTTGTGACCACCCCCCCCCCCCTCCCATCTGCCTGCCACTACTATACAAAATTATACAAATAGTTTTCACTGTTTCATTACATTAATCCAATTAATGAATCATTCAGATAACGAGGCATCCCTAGTATTTTCAGTTGTTGCATTCCGAAAGTCAGAATGCAAGTTAATTAGCTGATTGCTATTTCTGTGCTATTTCTGTGTGCTTTCACAGTTACATTTGAAATAAAAAGGACAAATTAATTGGCTCGCTGGACGGCCTTGGATATTCGAATAACTATGTGGTTACTCAAGGCTATTCCACAATTAATCTTGCTCAACGCTATTCCACAATTATTAATCTTGTTTCAAAAAAGGAAAAAAAAAAACATCTGGCATTACCTGGGCAAGGAGAAGGGTGTGGAAGATAATATGCCTGCGCTCTGACAGTGTAACTGCAAATATTCTAAAGCTTTTGGCAAATATCTGAATAGTCTTTCGGGGGGGGGGGGGGTGTAAAGGGATAAGAAATCGATAGCTCTTTTCATTGGGAGAAAGAGGGGGGGGGGGTGGTAAAATAAAAAAAATCGAGGGGAAGGGCGTTGAGCCGACATTATATAGCAAGCAAATTTTGATAACAGTCCCTTACCTTCCCAGAAGACAGAAGAAAGAAGAAGGCTTTGCGACGGCCCAAGAAAGGTCCTTTTATTAATCAAATTTGCTAATACCCACTTTTTTCGAGCTGTTTTCTCTTGACAAAGACCCAGGACGATCGGAACCCTTCATGTATTTCAGTAGAATTGACATTTTTTCGATATTTGGTTTATTGTTTCTTTTAAATAACCAATAATGTAGAATTCAAAATTAGAATGCAAAATGATATTCATTTTCCGCCTCGCTCGGAAATGTGAAAAAATTTAATGCATGCTGAACGACATGTGACACCATAAGAACTTAAGTCTAGTAATCAATTACGAATTTATTCAATGTTTTATTCATACGTCATGCTCGAATTTAATCATAAGGATTTATAATGTCACTTTAGAGCATAGCTACATAGGTAGACTATAATTTTTTTCTAGTTATTATTTTAGTTGAATGATTTCCCATTCCTTCAAAAGATTATGACGTATCACATTTTCAGCAGAATGTTGTATATGTGACAATTTTGTAATTGCTGTGCTATCATGCTCTACGACAAAGTAAAATCTATTTCTAGATAATAATATCATCCACTACAAAATTAAAGCAGCAGTTGCTAGATTACTTGTGTCACATAAGAAATCGCCTGCATTAGAAAAGACATTTACAGATACAGGCTGATCTCATTCTATCTCAGGTCATGATGTGCCTAATCTATAATTTCTCTAGAAAACGTGATTCGTGTTGTAATGAAGGGTATAATAAAACAACAAACTAAATCATGTAAATAGCAAGTCATAATTTCTCTCTCTACCTCTCTCTTCTCTCCCCCCCCCCTCTCTTCTCTTCTCTCTCTCTTCTCGTTTCTCCCTCTGTCTCGTCTCTATATATTTCTCCCACTCTCTTTCTCAAATTTTCTCTGTCGCTCTCCTTTTCTGTGTGTATGTGTATGCGTGTGTGTGTGTGTGTGTGTGTGTCTCTCTCTCTCTGTCACACATATAAAAGACATATAAAACACGCCCTCTCTACCTCTCCCCATCCCATTATATGTTTTCCAAAAGAGAGAAAAATGCACTACCTCAACGAGTACCTCAAACGGTCCCTTTTCCCTATCACTTGGACGTTGTTTGCAAGAAATGGCATGCCTATAGCATATTTTATGCCAAAGTCAAAATGGAAAAGATTCTGTGCTATGATGTTTTACTGCTTTGGTTTTAGATATCTCCTTCCATTACACGTAAAATGATGTCTCCCCGGCACTTTATGGGATTGTGAAAATGGGTCACTGATACCCGATTATCCATCGCCTGTTCATGCATCTTTGCCATCTCAAATGTTTTGCATCGTTACGGTTTTGTTCAACATCTTTGATCTCTACAATACCTTGAAGAAAATATATAGATATTACTCTTTGAATATGCAATTTTTTATTTATTATTATTATTATTTATTTATTTATTATTTTTTTGCTTTATTATTTGGTTGTTGACTTCAGAAGAAAAGATAAAATGAAATGGGTATAATCAAACAGGCAAGCTGTTTTTCATTATCATTTTTTTTTTTCGTTTGCTAAGGAACGATATAATTTACATTTTATTGACGGAATATATTGATTAAAAAAGTTACAATACTCTTTGGTGAAATGAGATCTTTGTGCGTTGCAAACACAGGAAGATATTTGTTTTTTGTTGTTTTTTTTCAAGATTCGTAGCGTACTGGCCAAACAAAAATGAGCCTTTTATTCTTTCTAAACAATTGCATTATTGAATCACTCGAATAGTCCATATTGGTTCTATTCAATATTAATGGTGAATTTTCAGTTACAATCCATCTCCAAGCCCTACGTAGTCAAATGATCAGCCGAATTGGTATAGGCCTATGTCTCTATTTGCTATGAGCTTCTCTCCGTTAGTTTGTCTCCGTGCAGCCGAAAGCACGGTGCAAGATAACTATTCCATCTGCTCGCAAACGATACATCCTCAATTGTTTGGCATTAGCGTTCATTAACGAAGATTGCCTAATGAAAAGGTAGGTTGTCATCGCAAGGTCTGTGTTTTCAATTCGCCCGTAATCTATAGTAATACTATTTCCATACACGTCTGTCTTTTCCGTCAAAATATCAAAGTGTGATTGTGCAGTGAGAGTCGTCATGGAAAAAACCTGGAACTGTGTGAGGGTTAATCCCGTTAGTGCCATAAGCATACAACCCATGCGAAATCTCAATACCGTACTGAGTTCGTGGTAACGTCGGGGTTAAAAGCAGCATGACCATAAACGGTGCATTTAGGAAGCGAAACAGACGTCATCCGGAAATTATAGACATAACCCAACATTATTAGAACCATCAATCATGAATACATATTCAACACGGTGTGAGGTATTAAAGGTGAGAATGAATGATTGAACAGAGAATGTATTTTTTTTTTTGATACCGTTGAATGTCAGTTTGTCCAACGTCTTTGTCTGTATTGATCAGTGTCAGAAGACGTTTTGAAATGCAAACCAAATGTGAACACGGTAAATATACACTTGAAAACAAAACTGATAATAGGACGCTTACTTCCTGGAATAACCGTCATATTCAGTTGGCAAAGAGGAAATTGATTAACTCATTATTAAGGGTAAAATGCTGCATCTTTCAGTAGAACTTACGTAGGAGTGGCAGGTTTTATGGCTGGAATTAAAAGTTGTGCCCATATCATTCTAATTTGCACATCTGTTTCAGTTTTGAAACCATCCGTCCATAAGTTGCAATAATTGCAATCTCGTTTAAGGGTGGACTTTTGCACCCCTAGGGGTAGTGCTGATGTAAAATACTTCTACAGGATTTATTGCTTGTTGCTTCTTTAAGCTTGCTTTAAAGTACAACTTTGCACCCCGATTCTTACCGGTCATGATACATCATGTGCAAATTTGTACATTTTTCCATTTAAACAGAAGCACTCTTATCGTGCTGCCAGTATTTCAGATAATGTTTTTTCTGCGACCAAATGATTATGGCCCGACTCCCGTTGGAGAAGAAGTCAAACTCACTTCCTTCACGTGCTTCGATTTATTTCCACACGCCACCGTTCATTGTATATCAAGAATGCGCTCCGTGGAAGATGATAGCAAGGTCCATTGCAAACACGAGACAGTAACAACATTATGTGCAACGGAGATTTAATAATTCGGCCGATTAGAGTTTATGCCAAACGACTGAGCAGCAGTTCGTGAAGTAAACACGTTGACTTCTCGTCTATTGATTCAGGTTTGTCAAGAAAAACTCACCCACCTTAACTGTTTCATCGAATGTGTTTCCTTTCAACATGTTGATTGTCTGTCTATGTCTCCTAAGTGCCCTTCCCATTAGCTCTTTGACCCCTCACTAAAGGGCGTCGCTAATGGGGGAGGGGTGGTGGGGGTGATGATAACACCCCTATTCCAGGCTTTTGTCGGTAAATCCATAACTGTCGTCCGCAAATTTATAATAAAATGCCGTTTACTGCCTTTCAAAAAAAATTTAAAGATATTGCTCATAACATTTGTCTTAGAACCTCTCCCCAATTAGAAATCCTCTGAGGACACCCTTACCATGTAACTTTATGACGTAAGATTGAACTCTATTTCTCTATTTCTATTTTCCCGCTTTGAATCCATCTATTCAGTTCTTTTAGCGTACACCGATCGATGCCCTTTGTGCAAAATATTGGGGAATCGTTCAAGTCCATCTCAAAGTTGAAGGTTTTGAGTTACCATATATAGAGATCGGCACTATTTACAGTTTATTTTATCGACTGCAACTCTGCTTCTCTATCTTTAGAAACTGATCAAGATGCATTTCGCAGTAGATAACTCCTTTCCTCTTTCATCATTATTTTCTCATCCATCTCCTTTATTGCAAAAAATGTTATTATTCATGATTTCTTTTATTGCTATAGTTGTGCAATCCGTCTTTTGCCATTTACGATATTTGATTTATGTACGTAATCTTAAATCGAAGCTCAATTTTACATTTCCATAGAATTTTGACAATTCTTTTATTCAGCCAACATATTCCATTAAGTGCTTTTCGTTTATTTGTTAGTGGTTCGGGAACAAAAATAAATCAGAAATGGGCCTTCAATAAAGACGTACTGGAAAAACAACTCCCCTGCAGGTGTGCACTTTGCAGAGTGATAAACATACACTGAGTATGTCTGAGTATTTAAAATGCCAAAGTGGTCGCATATCGTTGGGGGTATATATGGGCGGAGATCACTCTTAAAACAAGGAGGACACATCAAGTTTTGTATTGGTAACTCGATTATTCTCTGACAAGCCCCCCCCCCCCCCCCCCCCCCCCCAAAAAAAATAATAATAATAATGGTCATCACATTTTTTGAGGTGCTTTTTTACTTCCAAATATTATGAGAAACAACAGAAAAACGGTGATCACAATTCACGTTTTTGCCCCCTAAATAATATCTGACAATCTGTTTAAAAAAACAAAAAAACAAAGAACATAGAAGAAGGAAACATTTTTCTACCGACGAGCAATCCTCTGACGTACGAAAATCGTGGAGGAGCATTTGATATTTTGTCCCCCTCCCCCCTCCCCGCCCCCCCCCCCCCCCCCCTCCCGTCCAACGGAATTTCCACGCATATCCATGTGGGGTTTAATGTTTATTGATGGGTGTGAAACTTACCCCATGACCTATCCGCCGAGGATCCGTCAGCAGACAGCTTTTAGTGACTATTTCATTTAGGCACAGGAAAAGAAAGTGCATTAGCCTGTAAGCTCTTTTGTAAACATGGAAGTTGATTTATTGTCTATATTTTTATTGTCCGACTTCTCTTTCTCTTGCTTTCTTCCCCTTTTCTCTCTCTCTCTCTCTCTTTGTGGCTATTTTTATACATCTGGGTGGGTGCTTCTTGGTTATTTGTATGATCTATCTGCTTGTGCCTTCTCTCCCCTACCTCTTAGCTACCACTCTCCTTCCCTATTTCTTTCATTGGGTTCCCTCTATGCTTCTTTCTTTCTTTCTTTCTTTCTTTTCTCTCTCTCTCTCTCTCTCTTTCTTTTTTTACCACCCTCCCCTTTTTTCCTCTACTTATCTAATTTTTCATCCATGTCTCTATATCTATGTTTATATATGCGGGAACATCATCGAATTAATAATTTTTTTTCAAATTAACTTAAAATGTGTGAAATAAAGCATCCGCAAAGGTGTTGTTGCCATTTTCAAGATCATGAGGATGGGGGGGGGGGGGGGCATAATCATAGATAAATACCCAATAGGACACACCCCTGCCCCCCCCCCCCCCCCTTAATCAAGACTCCAGGCAATTGGAACCCTTTCTGCGCCTTCCTCCACATAATAATGCACACCGCTATATAGCTGACATCCAGGACACGGAATCAAATAAAGCTTTACTCTGGAGTAAACATCTACCATGTCTAATGATTCTTTTTATTTCCCCCGAGTTCTTACCTGGGCGTTTTTTCTTCTTCTGAATCATGCATACGACCTTGTTACTATTAAATAAACTCATTGTACATCTCTCTCCGTAATGTGTTTGAGTGCATGCATTTTTTAGGGCGAAAAGGCATGTCTTTCCATCTGAAAAGAGTCAGAAGGGCGGTCAAACATATCTTTTTATATAGAGTTCACAACCTGAGCAGACGAAATTACAGACATTGAATCCTTTCTGAAAGCAGCGCATGCCTGCATCCCCTCAAAATCAATATCGTTTTAGCAACGAAATTAGCATTTTAAATGGATCTCACATTATAAGACTGTCCCCCGGCCAAATTAATAGATTTTTTACGTATACTTTGAATATTGGCAGTATTGCTTATGCATTTTTAGCCCAGTAAATTCATTTATATCTTTAATTTCACATTTGAAATAAATATATTTACCTCATATCCTTTCTATAATCTAGGCAATGCTGGAACATGTCTGACATAGCGACGGTTATTATTTTTGGAAAGGATGTGAGGTGGTGTTACCTGTGATTCTATAGTGAGCAAGTTCACCTATATACATTATGGTAAAGCGCATGATATTGTGCTTGTTAAGCTTATTTCAGCTGGTTGTAAGTCACAAAAGGCACAAAATGACCTCGGGGATTTTTCCTATATGGTTAGGGGCTTAGTAGGATGCAGGGACACATAATTATTTAGATAAACATGCTCAAACGTTTATATTTTCCATTTGATTTGATTTGATTCGATTTGATGTTCATTTAATTCCATATATATATATATATATAATATATATATATATATATCATCATAAATTTACAATCTTTCAACATGCATGGTCACATTAAAATCATACATGTCAGAGGACCTTTAAAGGAGATCAGTCAGAAAAGAAGAAAAAAAAATCATCCGAAAATCATCAGAAAACCGCACGAGATATTCAAATGCAAAAACTACAGACCAATTTCAATACTGCCAAGTTTCTCAAAGATATTAGAAAAATGTATATATAATCGTTTGTATTCGTTCTTAATGTCTAACAGCATAATCTGACAGTCAATATGGATTTAGAAGTAATCATTCAACGTGCCATGCTCTTATAGATTTACAGGATAAAGTTGTATCTGCAATAGATAATAATAATTTTTGGATTGGGATACTCATCTATCAAAGGCATTTGACATAGTTAATCACAATATTTTATTATCTAAATTACAATACTGTGGTCTGCGTGGACTCCCACTTCTCTGGTTTAAGAATTATTTATGCAATCGTTATCAATTTACAAACTTCAACAATACTTCTTCTGTTCATAGTTTAGTTATACATGGAGTTCCGCAAGGTTCTATATTGGGCCCCTTATTATTTTTGATTTTGTTAACGATATTGTAATATCATCTAGTAAATTTGATTTCATTATGTATACAGACGATACTACTTTGTTCTATACGCAACCAGACAGTATAAGTCCATGAAACCCAAACCTACTGAGCAAATATTCTCTTTTTGGTGAATTTTCCCCTTTAAGAGAGCAGAGATCCGTACTTACATGCGCAGAGGCAGAACGAGATGGGCATGTCTCTCCGGTAGAATCAATGATATGTTAGCCTAAATACTGCTGCGATTCGAAACGCAATATCCACGTCTTGATACCACTGCCGATTAAAAAGTGGAAGGCGATACGGCGAACCGGACATTCAAATGCCAACGGGAAGAAGGAGCAGCATTTACATGCTTGACAACAATGCAATCTACACTATTCATCGGGATCCGACAGTGGATAATAATGGAATGGAATTGTTGGCTGAAACACTGGTGAAGAACATTACGTTTTGTGATTTGCAGACGATCTGGCTTTTTCTCCGACTTGAAATCTCCCAATACTCTGCACAAATTTGAGAGTGATTCGGGACCCCCATAAACAATGATATAAGAATTTATATCTTCTGAAAATATATTGTTATAATCCTTTTACATTTTCCCTTCAGAATCCAGTCATAATTGAGTTGTGGTCTTAAAATAAACAGGTGGGTGTTAAACTAATGAAAGCATATCAATTGAGGAGTCAGCTATCATGATTTCATCAATCAATAAAACCATTGACCCATGGGCAAAGTGAGAGACAGTCGTTGCCATGCCTAGTTGTGCGACTTCGTTATCCAAGTTTTCCTCTATTCTACAGTTCCTAATTGTTTGAAGTATCAGCACCACTGCAGGTTGTTCAGTTGATGAGTGAAGAAATGCAATCAAGAATGCAATTGACAGGGGGTTAAAACTATTGAGCAGATGGAGCGCTACACAAAAAACAATACTTGTGGGACCACGCAGAAAGACACGTGCGTCATGCATTTCGCATCTTCGCGGTACGTACAGCTGCCGTTTGGTGAGAGATGAGTCAATCAATACGAGCTCATCAACCACAAAACTCCCAAGTTTACACTCCTCTCGGTGCCAATTTGCAGAGCTACACCTATATTCCTTAATGATCAGTGCCCTTCTTCGCGACCCCAGGTATTCATTGACAACGCATGCCGTAACAGCCATCTTCGATTAATTCCTGCAGCCCATGGCTGAGATTT